>JAQGCC010006358.1:0-10326 GCA_034698905.1 Xestoiulus laeticollis
TTTTAATTACACAAGTCGCTGACTTGGCTGAGAGCTTTCCCCATAGGAAACGGGGTGTTTAGTTTCCCCTTAATTGTGA
This sequence comes from Xestoiulus laeticollis, assembly GCA_034698905.1. NCBI lineage: Eukaryota > Metazoa > Arthropoda > Diplopoda > Julida > Julidae > Xestoiulus > Xestoiulus laeticollis. The sequence continues at coordinate 80 of JAQGCC010006358.1, forward strand.
TTTTTTTAAAATTTTCAACACTATAGTTAGTTAGTTTATATGTTTATCTCTATTGACATTTTTTTTTTTTTGGCAAGAATCTTAACAGTTTTAGTTACAGTGTTTTAAATCATTTGAAATTTTTTTGAAAAGTGTTCAAATGTGCCCCCATGATGGTATGCAGATCTGCAACAGTTGCACTAATTTTAATTAAAAACAGACAAATAAATAACCTTAACATATTTGAACACATTGTTTATTGAAACATGTGTATTGAAGCACAAATTGAACTATTTTAACGTACTTTGTATTTGTCTAGCTTAAATCCAAAGCTTTTTGGCTTTTTGTACAATCGCACCATAGTTAGGCTGTTATGAAAAAAAAGAGGCATGCACCACGATCAATACATATGCCATGTACAAATTTAAACATATTTAAACTATTTGAATGTTTAATTTATGCAAAACTAAATTAAAACAAATATAAATAGGCAATTGGCACATTGAAATGTGCCCCCAGTCATGCTGTTTTAAAAGTGCCCCACAATGCATCACGAGGCTTAGTGCTTTAAATGACCATGTGGTAGTGTAATATCTTAAATGCTGACCAATCCATAAAATAGGCCATGTAAAAAACTACATATAGGTATCATTTGTAACCAATCCTTGTTAGAAATAGACCCCTGTTAAATATTGCCAACTTCATATTGAAAAATTACTTTACCTGTCTAAAAACATGAAATTCAGCAAAGGTTAGTGTGCAGGATTTCCACCAACTTGAAATTACATCCTAATATGTAGTTTTGGGGCTTTTCTAATTCATTTTTAAGAAAAACTGTCTATAATAATCTTAGATTATTAATCTTAGATAATATTAGCTTTACTCTGATAAATTCATTATAATAACACAAATTTAACATGTATTCTACTTATGGTTATGTAAAAAGCTTTTATTAGCACAATTTTAGTAAATTTTGGAAGAATGCTGCTGTATTATATTTAATTCCTACACTTTTTCTGGAGAAAAAAAAAATGATAGTAGTAATGATGACATTTTTGCAGTATTTTGTTTTTGAAAATTTGTTAAAAAATAAATTACAGATTTTTTGGTAAACAAATAAAATTTCTCCATTAACATGTGCAAAAAAATCATGCAGTTTATGGTAAAACGTCATTGATCATAACCTATTTGTAAATCCGTTAAGTTAACTAACATCTATGTGCCCTTAGGTCCCAAAATCCCAAATATCATTGTAATTATAAATGTTGAAACTTGGTCATAAACAGACAGGAAAAGCCTCAAGGACCACGATTAAACTAGCCACATGCTCTTCCATGTCCTATGGCCCTTAATGTCCATTCCTGTGCCAGAATCCCAAATCTCACGTTTTTAATCCTGGACATAAAGCAGGATTTCCAGTGATGGGGGAGGGGCATAATGGTCCTAATGACGTCCTAATTGCACCCATAAAGCCTCGGTCCAATTCCTTTACAGGAAGTGACAAAAACCTCAGAAAAAAAAATGGGAAAATTGGAAGGAAAGGGATTAAGGACAATGGGGAAGAGGAAATCAATGGTTCATGTGGAATCTGCATTGTGAGGGGGGTGAAAATCATTTTTTATATATATCTGGAGCCCTAGAAAGGAATTCTGAACACGTTTTCCTTTTATATTACGTCAAAAAATGGTCAAATTTGCAATATTCTGCTTCTTTCATATTGTTATTATAATATTGTCATCTTTGTCTGATGACAGAAACTATTGTTTGTTTGCCAGATATGGGCTATTTCCGCTATCTTCAGTTGGAAATATTGGTATAGTTATTTTTAGCGTATTTACTCGTGAAAGGACCATTTAGTGCTTGCTTGCTTGCTTGTCGGTTTGTCTGGACTTGTTTGTGGTCGTTTTTAACCAACTTTCAAAAGTCCTAGAAAGCTGAAATTTTGTGTGCGGCTCAGGCTTTGGAGATATTTTTATATTTAAAAAGCATCCGTGCAAAAACGGATGCTTAAGCCCCCGCGCTCTCACGGAGACAATAAAGCCGCGACATTGATGTCCTAAAATGTCATGATTTCTGTCGTCTGCACGGCTTTACCTGTTCACACGATGCGGTTAAAATGTCGTTCTTTTTATGATATATTACGTAGTCATGTTTACCAATGCTGCCGTAGCTCCGAGGAAGAGCTTATAACAAAACCGAAAGAAGTTCACGCGTGAGAAAATCGATGTATTTTACAAAAAACACAAACCAGATACATTATTATTCCGAGTTAATAATTATTAAAAGTTTGAAAATTTAATTTCATAGTCTAAAATAGTCCAAAAGCAGCACTGCTTTTGCGTGACATTAATGCCGCATATCAAAACTTTTTGATATGCGACAATGCGGTCACGGCAAACGCGACTTTGACTTCAAAAACTGTTCGCACGATGGAAACTGCGGCCATGACAGGAGTCACTTGCGGCTTTATTGGCTCCGTGAGAACGGGGCTTAACTATTGGTCCTTCTTTTTGCATGCGATTAGACGATGGAATAATCTTTCCAATGCTAGCGTTAACTCAATTCAAATTCAATTAAACAATGTTGATGGTTCAGTCGCTACTGACGTAGGAGAATTGTCCTGAAAATGGTTACGACCCTTCCTACCACATGGCATTTGTTTGCTGACTGTAGGGTACTGAGTTGAGTTGAATTGAATTAGTCCATATACAACATTTTCCTTAAGCAATCTATTCATCCCTGTGCTATGTGGGCTGTAAATTTGTCATCTGGGTTCGTACATACAGCATGCTTTGAAAGCACATTGGCATTAACCAATCCCTTAAATATTTCACGTATCGGCTTGACATGAATTTATAATTGTTACTTGACTACCTGCATCAACCTGGAAGGTATTTGTGTAGTTGTAAGCCATGTACACATCTGGGATCCATCGATCCAGATCCAACTGACTTTGCTACACATAGTGGGACAAAATATCAATAGTACTTACCAACTACTAGCTGGTCTGTCACGCCCATCACTGGCACCAGACATCCTGGAGCCATGAAAAAGCCTAATTGTCTAGCCTGAAAGTTTTGGAGGGGTGTTGCATCTGGTAAATTTAAACCTCAATTCAATTCAACTCAGTACCCTACAGTCAGCAAACAAATGCCATGTGGTAGGGGTGACCTCCTGGTTTGTCCCCCTGTTAAAACACTTAAAAAGCTATTAAGTTTTCATATTTCTTTAAAACACTAGATAGGCCCTTTCTTGGGAAGAACTTGGGTCTTAATAAACCTTTAAAGAAGCTTTTTAGTTTCTATTAACGCATATTATCACTAGTTAATCATATCTCTCTGGAAGGAACGTAACGATGAGTTTTAATGTAGTTAATTAAAATTAATTAAGACCACTGTCACCAGGGTTTTTGCATCACGGTTTTTGTATTTCAATGTTTTCAATCCTTCGTAGCTTACAGCAATGACCAAATCTAACCTAAACTAACCAAACCTAAAGCAAATTGGGCTTTGCTTGACTCATATACAAATTTTTGGATATGCGGAATTTGAATTTTGCAGAAACATCCGGTCAGCCAATACTTTTATTGAAAGAGCATGAAAGTCTTGTTGTCTAATTCCTAGTCCAGACCAAGGAAATGTTTCGAGTTTCATGTTTCATGAAATTGTTTCCTTGATGTGGACTAGGCATTATAGAGAGGCCTCCGGGGACTTCAAGTGGTCTCTTATGCCTAGTCCACACCGAGGAAACATTTCCATGAAACATGAAACTTTATTATGTTTTATGAAATGTTTCAATGATGTTGCATTGGTTTGGACATCTTGTTTCACAAACATGCTGCACCAGACAGGTATCGAAAAATTTCATGAGCAACATTTTTGTCATGAAATGTTTTGAGTTTCGTGTTTCATGAAACTGTTTCCTTGATGTGGACTAAGCATTAAACGCCGTAAGCGCCATGAGACAAGCCGGTCAATGACCCGGGTTACCAGACTGCACATTAGCGCGTTTCGTATAGGTCACAGCAATTCTGAAACCGCAGAGCCCTTTGGGATCCATATGCCCAAGCTGTCTTCGAACAATCGAATAATTTTTTACTGATTTTGCCTTTTTCAGAGAACGGTCCGCTGAGTTTCTCCAATCCGAATTATCATCTGGACGATGCGGTCAACTGCAACCAGGCTGCGGAGAGCGGAGACGAGCTCTACGAGGAGATCTACCAGGAGTTGGACTCTGTGTGCAACTTCAAGCAAAGGTCATCGGCCAAGAACAGGCGAAACTACGCCAACATGGACATCAGCTCCATGGGCATCGACATAGACAACGATCCGGAAAACCAGGCGCACACAACAGCCGTGGACAGGAGGAACTCCGTCACGGATGGAGGGCAGATGAACAGGTAACGGAAACGACTTAAGTAACATCTCTCATAACTGGGTTAGATAAGAGGAGATGTGATGAACTAAGGGTGAGTTAACATGGTAACATTTATGTCTGCCAGACTCTTAACACCAACTGTCTGGCAGAGAAATCTGGCCGCGTGAATGTGAGTAGTCTGGGAGATTTTAGGTCTGCACCAGGCAATCGCGTTTTGCACGATTTTTTGGCAGGCATCTGCCAGACTCCAAATGTTCAGTTAATCAGAAGTTTCTTTCTCCCTCCAGCACTAGCAGACTACAGCTGAAGATGAGTGTTCCTATTGGCTACAAGTTAATTGCTACGCCATCTATGGAACAGGATTGGAACTATGCCCCCAAATAAAAGTTGGAAAGTCTGCCAGACAACATCAATGCTTGAGTTTGCCGTACAAATCTTCCAGACAGTCTGGTGTTGAGAATCTGGCAGACATAAATCTTACCATGTGAACGCACCCTAAATGGACAGGACCTTAAGTCGAAAGACGGGTGGGTCGGTAGTTCGGACAGTTTTATTGTTTATCGGGACTGCGGTGCATTTTGTTCATTGCCTGACATATGCATTCCGATTGGTTCACTCGGTGACACCCGTTACTCGACTGGTACAACTGATTGGGATTCAATACTATGCATTACCGTGCAGTCAGCGTATAACATGCCATGTGTCAGAGGGCAAAGCGCCAGATTTTTAAGAGGAAGAGTATACGGTCGTGGCCGCTTTTTGGGGAACTATCCCGTCATCTGATTATATGTGTCTATATGGGCGATTGAGGGAGGTTGTGGTAAACCACGAAAAACCACAACCAGGATAACCTAACGGGGTTCGAACCCGGGTCTCCCTAGTTCAAGGAACTGAGCGTAACCACTAAGCCAACCTTGTCAGGATGTAAGGCTGTAATATATGAGTGTTCGGATGCCAGGCTTGAGTTTATGAACCTGTGGGCATTTAGATGCCAGGCTTGAGTCCGACAAGGTTGGCTTAGTGGTTATGCTTAGTTCCTTGAACTCGGGAGACCAGAGTCGTGGCCGCTTTTTGGGGAACTAGCCCGGCATTTACCTTTATGTGCCTATATGGACGATTAATGGAGGTTGTGGGGAAACCACGAAAAAACACAACCAGGATAGCCGACCGGGGTCCGAACCCGAGTCTTCCAAGTTCAAGGAGCTAAGCATAACCACTAAGCCAACCTTGCCGGACTCAAGCCTGGCATCTGAATGCCCACAGGTTCATAAACTCAAGCCTGGCATCCGAACACTCATATATTCCAGCCTTACATCCTGACAAGGTTGGCTTAGTGGTTACGCTCAGTTCCTTGAACTAGGGAGACCCGGGTTCGAACCCCGTTCGACTATTCTTCTATTGTTTATCACAACTTTCTTAGTTTTCTGATTTGGCTAAACACACAGATACTTGTTCACAAAGATGCCAAAAAAACTGTCCTAGCAACATCTGAAAAAAAAAACTTAGGGAAAGTGCTTTAAAAATGACTTATTGAATGAAAGTGTCTTAATGATGTTCAAAATGTGACATTTACTGGATACCATTTACATGTAGCTTAAAGCTTTAATTTTCTTTTCTGGATGATGTTCTTTAAGATTTGATCCAAATAAAGGACATTTGTAGTTAACATGCGTTCCCCGAATAACCAGAATGCATTATAGAAATGTTCACCTTGGAAAAAAGCCTTTACGTGACTTGTGGGTTGGATTTTTAATGCTCTGTAGGTCGATTCCTTGCACATTATCAAGTTGCAGGCTTATTTGCATATTTAATAGCAGAAATGTAATGAAAATGGTCGACCATCTTGGCGAACCAAATAACATGAGAGTAATTGCGATGGCGTGACAAATGGTCGTGTCCAATTAGGGAGTCTCGCGTGTGTCGTGAATCAAATGTCCTTCTTGTCACAAGTCCTTAAAAGCAGTGGGTCAATATTGAACATCAATGAAAAGAGCCTTCTTTCTTGCCCCTCATCTTCATATTACAATATCAAACGCCATCCATCATGATTAACAACAACAACAACAACATCCATGACCTAATCTTTCTCGAGAGAGAAATGTCGCTGGACTTTGCGAAAAACAAGGGTTCGCAGCCCTTTACTTGTCCAAATTTCATTTGGATTATAGTTAGACGTCTGGTGAGCAAAAAAAATCGATATTGAAATTACGTGTTTAGGAACTGCTTTTGAAACAGCCGTTGAATAACAAAAGACCTAACCAGAAACAATGGACAACGCTAAAAATATATTGCGAAGGAAATTTCTAAATTAAAACAAATGCTTTTGCGGGTCATTCCTTCCTCGGTATAAGTGCAAAATATGTTTGCCGAAGTCGCTCGAAAATAAGTGAAATTAAGGTGACCATACCGTGACTGTCTTGGGAGATTTAGCGGAATATTGTGAAATACAATTTTTCTGTAATGCCAGAAAATTGGTAAAGGTTGTTCTGACTGTCTCAAAAACCATAAACTTCAGCAGTCATCCCAGCCGTTCTATATTTCCTATAAATTCCCAGAATTTTTAAAGTCGTCCGATATTGTCCTATATTTTCATTAACTTTTATACAGGATTGTCAGGAAGTCCTGAAAGTCCTAAAACTCCTAAATCCGAGACCATAAGATGATCCCAGGCATCCCACCCGCCATATATTTCCTATAAATTCCTATATTGTCCTATATTTCCTTAAATTGTCCTATATTTCCTTAAATTGTCCTATATTTTCATTAACTTTTGTACAGGATTGTAATAACCAGGGTGATAAACAAGTCCTGAAAGTCCTTAAAAAAGTCCTAAATATTCCTAAAAAAAGTCCTAAATATCTTAAAAAAACAATATCCTAATTACCCTCTGAATAATCGAATAATTGTTGTAAAAATGATGTTTCACAAGTTGAAGTTAACACCCATCAGTCCAAGAAAATTCTTTCTATTATAGTGAAGCAGATAAGCAAATCATTGCACATTTTATGATAAAAGCATGATGTTTGGAGCAGCATGTTGAATAAGTATAAAACTGATTAAAAACTGGCCCTGGAAGGCCCCTGGCACCCCTGTAAAGTGTGTAAGTGGGATGGAAGTTTAATGTTAAAAGTAACCTTTAACTTTTAAAAAGTCCTAAAATTTAATCTAAAAAAGTTAAAAGTCCTAAATATTGAATATGAAAAAGTGTTTGCCATACTGTGTTATAATTCCTATATTTTCATCCCTAAGGGCCGGTTGAACCAACAAAGGTTAAGAATAGCCTAAGGTTAACCTGCTTTATAACACTAGGTTAACACACCCTTGCATTGCACAAGCGTGGGTTAGGGGAATATCTAGCGAAAGGTTAACCCAGCAAGTAGGCTGCAGGGTTAACCTCGGGTTAATATACTAGAATTTTTTTTGAATTTTGTTCTAGAATTTTGTTTTCTGCATGTTGGAACATGGGTTTTATAACCCTGCGTTGTTTTATCAAGGGTTAATTGGTGCAACAGATACAGCTAACCTGGAGGTTAACCCGGAGTTATATTTTAGCCCGAGGTTAGTAAACCCTAGATTTTAAAAGCCCTAAAAGTGGCTGAAATGCCTGCATAAAGTCAAAGGGCTTGTGTGGACTTCTTGCTTTATTTAACCCGGAAAACAAAATTCTTAAGGCCCGGTTGCACCAACAGAGGTAAAAATCTAAGGTTTACTAACCACGGGTTTAAATATATAATTCTTGGTTAACCTCCAGGTTAGCTGTATCTGTTGCACCAATTAACCCTTGATAAAACAACGCAGGGTTATTGAACCCATGTTCTAACATGCAGAAAGCAAAATTCAAGAACAAAATTCAAAAAAAATTCTAGAAGATTAACCCGTGGTTAACCCTGCCTACTTGCTGGGTTAACCCGTGGTTAACCCTGCCTACTTGCTGGGTTAACCTTTGGCTAGATTTTCCCCTAACCCACACTTGTACAATGCAAAGATGGGTTAACCTAGTGTTATAAAGCAGGTTAACCTTAGGTTATTCTTAACCTTTGTTGGTGCAGCCGGCCCTAAGTGGTGAGGTCAAGTGACCACGCCCAAGCCAGTTGACAATTAATTCGAATTAGTAACTTATGGTGCAAAATTTGTCCGCTCAATGATTCGATAGACATTGACGCGAAATTCTGTGAATGCTACATTCAGGGATCTAATTGGCGGACATGGCTCCATTACGTGCCACCCTGCGTCGTAATACTGTGCCTGTGTTACGTTTGGTATAGGGGGCGCTGATGTTCACTTGTAACTTTAGTTAGGGGGCGCATATGTTTTCGTGATTTGGGACGGAGCTCCCTATGTACGTGACAAATGCCGGCACGGACCTACATGTAGGTCAATCCATTCAAAGGGTGGTAAAGGTACGTTTTGTGTGGTGCGGCTGGCCGTGCGCGCTGCGTCAGCTCGAAGCTGCTAATAATTACTGATGCCAACGCCATCTTATAGAGGCGTTCTCAGTGGCGCGGCTGCGGCTATCGGCAAATTTTTGCGGCTGTGGCGTGACTGCCAAAGGGACCAGTCGAAACTCAATCGCATGCAGCACACGTACGTGGTATGCAATTGTTTTTGCGCCAGGCCAATATTTTCCGATTAAAACATTGTTGTGTTAATTGTGTTATATTTATTCTAAATCTGGAATTTTAAAAGGTTTAATGCGAAATAAACCAGCATCATCCCCACCCGCTCTTCAAAACAACTAACACTCCTATAGCTGCGCCCCCAGGTGCAAAACCGATACCCTGATCCTTGATCCAAAATCCCAGCCCTTGATCCCTGATCCCCCACCCCAACTTCCTATTCCCAGACCGCCCAAGCCCCTGATCCTGGTCCCTATTCCCGGATCCCCGATCCCAAAACCCAAAATGACCAAAAGAAACCAAAAACCACCCAGACCCTTAAATTAAATACGCGCTGTATCAAATAGCGGCGTTTTTCACAGTTTAGCGGGAAATAAAGACTTTAAAAAAAAAAAAAATAAAAAAAAGCGAAATAAACAAGGTTTAGATAATTTTAATAATGCTGCGAGACATGGGTAAAAAATCGTCTGCTACGCATGGATTTGCTTCACAATGGGAAAACGTCACAATCGGCGGCTTTGAGCCGCATGAGAAAGAACACCCTTGCGGCCGACTTGCAACTGCTTTCGGCCGCAGTCGAAACTAGCCAAAATCGCAAGCCGCATCACACAAACCGTACCTTAAGGATTTCTATTTTAAGAAGAGAGTGCACAATGAAATGTTGCTGCTGTGGCTTTTTTTTAGAAATTCAAGCTTAAAATTTACTAGTGAGATTGCCTAGGTGTTTGTCGACCGTCATGTTACCATCATGTGGGGCATGATGGTCCCACCGATGCTGGTTATGTGATGTATTGGAACCTGGTACCAGTATAAACCAACATGTTGGTTCCTACAAATACCAACCTGTTACCCACTCGTTGGTTCCTACAAATACCAACATCCTACTATCATGTTGGTTCCACCAACATCCACCAAGCTACCAACATGCTGGGATAACGTGGGGCATGTTGGGATACAATCATATTAGTGGAAACCTACACGAACCAACATCTAACCAGCACATTGAAATTACATGTAGGCCTACCACCAAATTTACCACCATGCCCCACATGGTACTTACATTGATCAACTAGTTCGCAGATAAATCCGTTAGAATAAAAAATTTAAAATGAAATACATTGAAAAGTATTATTTATTTGCCAGATTGCTAATTCGGAATAGTTAAATCAGTTTTAAGTAATGTTAATTGAAACCAGCATAATGCCTGATTCACATCTAGGCGGATTTTATCCGCCTGGCGGAGGCGGACAGCTCCACGCATGCGCAGTGCATCTT
>JAQGCC010006359.1:0-10326 GCA_034698905.1 Xestoiulus laeticollis
ATAACAAGTAGTTTTTTTAAAAGTAGGTTTTAAAATTTCCTCATAGCAAAACATGCAGTTCAGATCCCCCTTAAACATAGTATGTAATAATGGGTAGGCAGACATGTTGTGTTGTGTCGGAAAGGGGCTCCTCTCAGCCTCCGTATCTATCAACCGTATCTATAAAACTTATAAAAGCGATTATTCTCGCAACGTGAGCACCCCAAATGTAACAGTGATTTTTCACGAGTCTGTCAACCCATGGTCTACTGCCCTGGGGAAAAGAGAAGCAGCTGAGCCAATTGACCTACGATTTTGAGAAGGGCATCGACCCTTGTCAAAAAATTGATAGGAGCCTACAAATATAACAATGAACTAAGCTTGGGTCTCAAATACTTTAATAAAAATGTTCCCTTTAGTGATTTCAAGAGTCTTTATTAACTTGTCTTGGTCAGGAGAACTTTGCGTACATACGTTGCACGGCCCAAAGTTCAATTTACGAATTGACTTGTGGCCTGCAACTAAAAATGGTTGAAACAACCCTGAGCAATCGTATCTAGCCTATATGCGTTTTCCAATTTGGATTCACGATTTCTGTGCAGTCAATTTGACATACATTTATGGAGATTGGAGTCACGACAGAATATTAACGCATGTTTTTTGGTAATTTTGCAGTGGATAAGAATTACTTTCCATATAGGGAATTCTCTTTCACCCTGGAAGATGACATCTATCTACGATACCAGTCGTTCAGCACTTCAGATGAACTTGCCAAAGAAATTCAAAAGAGAAATCCACATAAAATAGACATTGGATCAGTATATACATTTAGGGTATAATTTTAGTAATAATATTAGTAATCAATTGAAGATAAAATAGAATTATTACTTATTTAATTTTACTTGTTTTCCTAACAGCCAAAGGATCATCGTACAGTCTCCGTTTTCCAGCCTGTGGAAAAGGAGCTTGTTTTCGATATTGACATGACAGATTATGACGACGTCAGATATTGCTGCAACGAAGCTAACATTTGTAAAAAATGCTGGGTTTTCATGGTTATTGCCATCAAAATTCTCGATTGTGCACTGAGAGGTAACCAGTTTATAACATGAAATATATTTGAAAGAAACAAGTATTAAATGTTTCTATCCATCAAATGTTAAAAGTGCCAGTTACCAAAATTTGTCAAAACCTACTGGTTACGAATTAACAAATTTGATAATTTTAGCTGAATTTTTGGTTTTTTATTAACTTCTTTACAAGTATTAGTATAGAAACCACAAGATCGGATAACACTTAATTTGTTATAATTTGCAACTCTGGGCATTTTTTGATGTTTAACGAAATTCATTTAAAAATATATTTACAACAGATTTGTGTTTTTGTTTATGTAGACGATTTTGGATTTGAACATATCCTTTGGGTATATTCTGGTAGGCGTGGTATTCATTGTTGGATCTGCGATGAACAGGCTCGCAAGCTCACCACAACCGCACGAGCTGCTATAGCTGACTTTTTGACTCTCGTATCAGGCGGTGAACATAAAGTCAGAAAAGTCAATCTTCCTGAAATGATACATCCATCGGTTGCGTATGTTTAGTTTATTGCAATTATTGCTTCATATATGCATTTTGCAACTTAACATTTTTTATTCATTGTTCATTTTAATCTCCACGAAAAATTATATTTATTTTAGGAGAGCTATAAATATAATTGAGAAACATTTTGATGAATTGCATATTGGTCAAGATTTTATGGGGACTGCTGACCGGTGGAAGAAGGTTCTCGCACTTATCCCTGATGCACAACTAAGTCAGACATTGGAGGGCGAAATGACAAAGCTAAGCAATTCTGCCACTCGTTGGGCAACTGTAAAAGAAACTATCACCAGAGCATCGAAAACGGTAGTTCTCTTACTGTTTTTTTTTATATGTGCAAGTCTTTAAAAGAAATTGCTTCAGTATTTTCTGTTGCTTCTTATAGGGGACACCCAAGACTATGAAAAATGTTATTTCTGAAATAATGGTGCAGCTCTGTTACCCACGTTTGGACGTTAATGTAACGAAAGGACTAAACCATTTACTTAAGAGCCCGTTTTGTATTCATCCCAAAACAGGGCGGGTGTGTGTCCCAATCGACATTAAAAACCTTGACACTTTCAACCCTTTCTCAGTACCCATTGTAAGGTATAAACATATAATCATTAACCGTTTAAAAATTAAAATGAAGCAAGCCTAACCTTATTTCTATTTTTTCAGCAAACTGGTTGGTGAAATCAACCAACATGACCAACAGATGAAGGATGTGTTGTCAAATGATAGCAATGAGAATATGCAGAAAATGAGAGTAAAAGGTAATTGAACATATTTCAAGTTTTTTAGTTGCATGTTCATTAATCATGTAATTATTTAATGTTTAGGAAAGTCACTTTTCTACACATAATTGATTAATATTTTTCTTTTTTATTAGACTACAAAAAAACCAGCTTAAATCAGAGCATTGTTGTTTTCAAAGATTTTCTTAAAAAATTAGAGACGACTTGGTCTGGTAAAATGCTTGAAAAAAGCGGTAAGTAAATTTGAACAAATTAATGCATTTACTATCTGTATACTTGTATAAAATTTGTAACGACTATTTTTTCTTTTTAGATATGCAGGTGGAATTTTGAGCTACGATTTAAGTACTTAACTTTCATAAAGTTTATTAATTTGTATTGATTATAGCAAATAAAAATCATTTTTATGTACATTTTTATTCTCTACTCTGCCTAAATCATGTATTTAATTCGACTCAAATTACACTTAATGGGTACCAAAACATGTCGATATAAAAATCAGGGAAAAATCCTGACAAGTGATAAGAGAAAACATGAAAATAGGACAAAAGCCAAAAAAATTGGAAGAATTACCGAGCACGTGCATGAGCAAGACTATAGCACACGCACTCGTTCAAACCAAATGTGTGCTGACATTAGGAACCAAATTTTGTGACCCTTTGTGTTTAAATATCTGGAAGACTTTTGCCTAATTAAGGAGCTTGATATATGAGGAAAGAAGACTAGCCATTAAAATAATTGATGTATTTTCACCCACTCGTGTTGGAACAATCCGCTGGCCGCTGGCTACAACCAAATATAAGTGTAGCAGCTGGAAGTACGATTTGATTCAGTAGAGCGTGGGCTGATATTTTGGACCACGAAACACACGTTACATAGTCCGAGGTGTAGATCCAATTGACTGTACACTGCATGAAAAAGAAATTTTACAATTAAGGGGCAATACACAATGGACGTCCGGTCATAAGGGGGGGAAGAGAAAATATTACATTTCGAACATGGCTGGACAAATGGGGTAGGTTAGAGTATTCCGGAGGTCCTGAAAAAAATTGCCCTGATCCCTTGAATTTAAATATATAGGGAATTAAGGGAATACTAAATCCCACCCTTTCCTATAGGGAAAGTTTAAGTTTATAATTACTGCTGTTGAAACAAACATTTCGGAAAAAGATAAATTTAAAAAAAAATCTCTATTATTTATCTAGGGAACAGTGAATATATATTTTTTATGAAAATGCTCAGATATTTTTTTAAATCAAAACATTCCTTTTTTTTTAATATCGCGGGTGTATTGCAGCAATCCTGCAATACTCGGGCGTATTGCATCAAGCCTGCAAACATCCGCGAAATTTAAAAATAATTTTCATTTATTAATTTAAAAAAAAATCTGAGTTATTTTAAAAAAAAAATAGATTCACTGTTCCCTAGATAAATAATTAGAGAATTTTTTTAAAACTTATCTTTTTCCGAAATGTTTGTTTTAACAGCAGTAATTCCAACTTAAACTTTTCCCCATAGGAAAAGGTGGTGTTTAGTATCCCTTTAAAGAAAGCATGCAAACTGTGAGCACAACCAAACCCAATTACAGTTAAACAAATGAATAGTTTTGCATTTTTATCAAATCTCAATGCAATACATTAAAATTGGTTTTAGTGCATACTGTATGCTTTCCTCAATAAAAAAATCTGCATAGCGACCAAATTTGGCCATTTTTTGAGTGGTCACCTTTCATTAACAGGTTTCACTGTTTCAGAAATTTGTTACAATTCTTCAAATTTCATCAAATATAGTACGAAATTGTCCTAGCAATCTGGATCGTTTAAAATGGGGGATGGGGTCAAAATTCCACGACGTCCAATCTTTAAAAATGTTATGCATCATATCATTAATGAAGATCTTTTGATAATCTATTTTCAATTAATTTGAACAGGAAGTTATGAAATAAAGGCGTTTCATGACAAATACTTGCGCCAATGGACATAGATGGCGCCACTGTCATCGTAGAAATAAACGACAATAGTGTTCTATATATGATGTACTTATGATGAAAGTACATCATATATATGTATACGACATACTGTATAATGACATACATGATGAAAGTACATCAAACCAAACTGGTTAAAAAAATTTAGAAAAATAGTATTTATTTTCGCAGTTTTGTTGAATTTGCGAAGGAATATGTCGTTTCCAAGGGTTCTATATAGGTACTACATATTATAGTTTCCCAAATCCTTACTTTTTCTGATTTTTTTCTAAAATGCCAGACCATGCACAAGGTGGAAAAAGGTGGAAAAGGGGTATGAGGTTGAGCAAATGCAGCGTCATAAAGTGACGTCACTGGAGGCATTGCGTCACAGTGTTTTGATCACGTGACTGCGCCTTGCATTGCCGGAGTCATCAACCTCTAATGTGGTGCAGAAAGGGTTTTCAGTGTTATTTCGAGGCGATTTTACGTAATCAGCATCCACTTTTATTTCGTGTTATATTATGACAATCTTAAATTTTCAATTTCTAATACTGATGCAATATTTCTGCATGTTTAGCAAAGTTTATTGACGCCGAATCGTGTGTGTTCTCCAGACGATGATAAGTTAATATATAGCAGCAAGCAGCAGCAGCAGCAGCAGCAGTGCATATAGAACTCCTATCTCGATGCCGGAGAAAAAAAGAAAAAAGTGACTAAAATTGGGACAAGTCGTAAAATTCATACCAACAACTTAAAAACAAATTTCGAACGTTGGACTTTTTAATTTGCGAACGCGTTTTGGGGTTTTTTAAAATTCGAAAACAAAACAAATAAAAATTTGGAATATTATACAACCTCGTGGATCTTGGATTACCAAAAAAAAAAATCGTAGAAGATTGGATGCCAACCTGGATTTATAATGCGAGGATTCTGTTTCATCGTTTTCAGTGTGGAAATTATTTTCAATTTAATATATACAGGAATCAGCGAGATTTCTTCCGGCCGGTAAATGTTTTCTATTTGGGCACTAGAAATTCGTATTCGTAACTATACGATTCCGAAAGAGGCGTATAAAAACATTGTTGGATTACTTCTACGTATAGAAAGAAAGGAATAAATATATTCAAGGAGATGTAAACCCCAAACATCGATTCGGTAATATCGTCCCTAATTGGTAAGTTACAAAATTTCATTTTCAAACTTTAAAACTTTGGGGTAAAAGACCTGCAAATGCGGTAAAAAAAAGTGCATTTTCTGCGTAATTAGATCGAGGCATCGTTTTATTCATCGGGTACTATTAGCGTGATGGACAAGTGTTGATATTCGACTTATAAATATTATTTGTTTTATGTTTTATTTTGTTACAAATATTGCAAAGTTTTCCATACAGCAGTGCCAGCACTATCGTTTTGATTAAAGATACATGTAGCTTACACTATAATTTCAAACCGGAAGATGGGATATAAGACTGGTTATCAACTTTTGAGGGTTGAATCACAGGTCCTATATACGAGACCGGACATAACCCTCAGTGATAACTCCGCAGATCGGAAAAATCCGGTCACCTCCGACACCATATGGGGCCTATAGCACTGTCGGATTATCCAAAACGTCACTATAGGCTACATAAACTGTACGTACATCTATAATGTTACAAGTTTGTTTGGTAACATTAAGCACTTTTTCAAGTCCTCTCACTTGTATTCGAGCCAAAAATATCTTCTCACCGTCAAAAGTGTCGGATTACTGAGTATTTCAGATTATCACAAGGTCGGATTACTGAAACTGCACTGTATATATGCCCAATTTGGTTTACTCAGGCTATGTTAGCTTAACTTTAATGAGCGGAATTTTCCTTTGCGTATTAATCCTAGATTTGTGATGTTTGCTTCGAAAAATCTCTAAAAAATGTATAATTTTTAAACTAATTTTTGAGCGGTCATTTTTTGATAACAAAAATGGCGTCATTTTAACATCGCGTTTTCGACCATTTGCATCCTACCTGGGTTTATATATTGTTGCCTGCTGCTCTATACAAGTAGGCCTATGTCGCCATTTTTTTATTTCATTAATTAATATGTAAAATGTGCAAAATACGTAATATCTGCAATTTGACTAACCCTCAATAATATAGGCCTGTAGTGTACATGTACATTGTGTATATATTCCAAAAAAAAGCACATCTTATGGCTAAACTGCACACCCCCATTCCTATGGGGAAATTTCGAAACATACTTTTAAAAAATCTACTTGTTATAATACAAAAATAAAAATTGATAAAAATGCAGTATTTTTGTAGCTACTGCATGATTAAAATTTCATAATTTTCCCATTTATAGGGAATTTTTAAAAAATTAAAAACTAAAATACTTGTGGTGACACGTGCAGTTGCATGTGCGGTAATTCTTGCACTGGCATATGTGTGAAAGGCATATGCAACTGCAAGTATGCAATATGCAACTGCAATAGCAAGTAGTTTTTTTTTAAAAGTATGTATCAAAATTTCCCCCATAGCAAAACATGCAGTTCAGTTCCCCCTTAATGGCATCATTTCAACAAATGTCAAAATACGATGTCATTCAAGATGGAACACAAAATCAGTTTTATAATCCTCTTTATATTTGGCGTAGTCACGCATTTTATCCGCTTTGCAAGAATTAATGCTAAACGGGAATGTCACCGATTAGATTTTATTCTTTTAACCCGGGCAATTATAATGAATAAAACACTAATTTAAATAATAAAATTATATAATTGACGCTATATCAAAATAGGGATATTCAAATGACAATTAAGTGGTTTATTTATTTGGCATATACTGTAACCCACATATTTCAAAAGACCACAAGTTGAGTGCCCTCCCATTGCAGTGGCTAGTTTATTTTATCATCTCACATATCTCAGTTTTGCGTAATGTACATTGTACATGCAAAAAAATGTAGTTCTCAACAGCAACAATTTGAACATGACAAATGTTTCAAAATTACCAAGTAGGGCTTCTTTTACCAAAGGTCATCCAACAACATGATAAGTCAATATACACTCGATGGTCAGCATTTTCAATTCTGGCATGTACCAGCTAGATCTCATTTAACCTCCAGCACGTGTCATTTCCTTAGTTTCAACTGGAGTTTTTTTTGAAATGAACTCTCTACCTTAGGATAGGAGATGAGATATCATAGATTGTCTCTACTGTAGTGTCATTCACGCTTTGGGTCTTTTATTTATCTGTCGTTAGCCCTAAAGGCGCGTTCACACATGACCAGCTCGATATCGATTGGTGGAGCCCTTAAGAGACCGGAAGGAACAAACAAACGTTTGCCTGGAGGATGCATTTGTCCAAACGGGCAGTAAATCCCAAATAACTGACAGTATGACAGGTGCCGCCATATTGGCTATTGGAAACTTGAAAAATAAATGAAAGTATAATTGTACGAGTGAAACTTGATAGCTAACAGTATTTTCGCCAAGGTGCGAAACCATCTGTCATTGGCTACGAATACTGTGACCGGATTCATAAATAAAAAAAGATATAAAACGAAGTGGGAAATACCCAGCAACCTCCATATGTTGGGTATTGTCTATTTTTCCGGCCAAGCAGGACATGTTGGAAAATCACAGAATCAGGTTCGAATCCTATGAATGCTCACTATAGAATTATTACAAGCATGTATGAATTTTACAACTCATACATTGCATTCATTAATTGCAATATCAAAATATGCAAAATAAAAAAAAGCCTGTGTGGGGCTATTACACGAAACATGTTAACGCTGCACAAAAATTTCTACCATACATTTAGTATTTTCCTTCCGGCTCAAATACATGTATATTGTCTTGGAGGTTCCCTTACCAAGCAAACACTGTAATTAAAGCAAAACGTATAAATGTCGAACCTCTATATAGCGATGACCCTGGAAGTAATGATAACCCAAAGTTGGTACAGATCGATTTTATACTACAAAATTACCTTGAAATAGCGCATACCCTAAGAAACGTAAAATACGCTGTATTGCAGGGACAGAATCACGATTTTACCTGCGAATAGCACAAACTGAAATTTCATCCACTGGGATTATAAATAAAAAACCAACTTTGATATTTAAAACTGTTACCTGCTCCAAAGTATTCTGGGTTTCATTTATTCAGTTGGTAGCCTTTACATGGACTTCAATTCACTATGCACGTGTGGAGATATACAATTTAGAATGAAAGTAAAGACGAGACATAGCCTCAGTCGTCTAGTCAGGGACAAATTACAAATGTAATTATTAATGAGTATGGATTTAGATACACTGCGTACGACTGTGACAAATGACAAATTAGTTGTTTGTTGCGTGACATGCTCGTGTAATTTCGAAATATGACCACAATGTTGTTTCAAAAGTTGCGAAAATTAAGCCGGTTTAAAATTTCTCCTAAAGGTCTCGAAATGTCTTGGGAATTCTATGGTTCTAATGCTCTGAATTTAAAATAGTAACACAGAAAAAAATGTACATGTACATCTTTTTAAATTAAACTAGCTTTTAGATACAGTATAACCTGGTAAAACGACCACCTCTGTATAGTGACAACTTTTCAAAAAAATTTAGTGCATACTTGTTTTGTTTCATACAAATTCTCTGTATAGTGACCAACAGTATACAGTGACCGAATTGAGCCATTTTTTTAGCGGTCCCTTTAGCAGATTTATTGTATTTACTAAGTTCAAACAAAAAACATGATGAGTACATGTACATGCAGTAGTTATTTTTCTACATTTGTAAAAGTTGATATTTTCACCTTTTCATTAATTAGTTTTAAATCAAGAGGCTTTGATAATTACACCTTCTTCACACCAACGTTGATGTAGATCAACTGATGTGGATCAAGAAAACTTTTGCGTGTTAATTCACACCTCATAACTCATTTAAACTGGTCACATGACCTAGTATACAGGGCCCTATATGCTAGTTCATGTGACCAGTTTAATTGAGTTCTACGGTATGAATTAACACGCAATAGTTTTCTTGATCCACATAAGTTGATCTACATCAACGTTGGTGTGAATCAGGTGTTACAATATTAAACTAACTTCATCACTGGTTCAAAGCGTATTTAATCCTATAAGAGAAAAGATAAAGCAGCAATATGTCCTGGATAACTATATTTCAATCTATATCAGTTCATTAGCTGGTCACTAATAATTAAACAGCAATCAAGGCTCGTTGCATGTAGGCTACTCAATAGTAATTTTCGCTTCAGGAAAAAATCTCCAATATAATGACAAAGAAGTCATCTAGAGCAAGAATTGTCCTCTTAAGAATATATCGATACTATGCAATGTATACTGGGTGGGGCATAAGCCTGGGGCCTTTCGAATAACTTTAATATAGCAGTAGCCAAGACAAATCTTAACAACATTTGCTTTGTATGTAAGCAATCCTGCAGAGCACATGTGTATATAGCAGAAATGTTTGCTTATATATAATTAATAATGTTTTTTATAGATATAGTATACTAATCATCATCATATTATCCACTACATGCACATTATACTATATCATATTCTAGCCGCTATATAGGATTTCGCATGACGCCAGTGTTTCTCAGTGAACTGGTCCAAATCCCCCAAAAAATGTCAGTTTTTCCTGCAATACAACTGTTACATATACATGTAAATGAGAAATGGAAATGTCATTAGAAATTTCAATGTGAAAAACAATTTTGTAAAGGTTGAAATGGTTTTTAAGTGAAAAGAAAAATTTTGATCTAATAGATAGATAGGGTATCGTACAACTATACGTTATCGGACAACACATTCTTGTATCGTACTGCGCATGCGCAGTGCAAAACGAAATCCAGCGAGTCGGAAACGTGCACGTTAAGCAGACAAGGTTATCGTGGATAAAAACGATTCGCCAAGCTGTCAAACGTTTGCATACGATTTAAGTAACTTCAACTCAAGGTGTATGTAGACTGGTGGAAAAACTCGACACCCCTGCCATAGAACGAGTTGTTAGCAAAACGCGTACCACTCACAGATGGCGCTCGCAACAAATTA
>JAQGCC010006360.1:0-10326 GCA_034698905.1 Xestoiulus laeticollis
ACAGAAAGACGTGATACACATCAAGTGGAGCAGACAACTTGATTGGATTCGCGCAACTCGATCAAGACTTGATCTACGTCAGTGCACTTAATTTGGTCGGTGAGAATAAGAGTGTTAGCAAAACAATAGGCCTAATATAAAATATAAAACACATCAAACAGCTGCTTGAAATGTACATGTACAGTATGTAGAAACAGCTTCTTACCTTTAAAATCTTGATCTCTTTCCCCAGAAGATTCTGCGACTTGGATAAGTTTTTCTTGGTGATGCTTTTGATGGCAACCACGAAGCCATGGTTCTGAAATTACAATATAAAAAAAAAACTAAGAAAAAAAAATATTCTATTTCGGGTTGCTTTGCACGAGCCAATTTTTCAAAATACCGCCCTCTGTGGCAATTGCAATTACTACTCCATGCCAGCAAAATGCACAGTCATAAAAATTGAAATCATGAATTGGGTTATGTACTAGAATTAAAATATACTCTGCAGGCATATTATTGATTGGCTCGGTGTTGTAGCGATTTATGTTTCTGTTGGCAATTCATCTTATTATTGACCTTACCTCGAACAAACAACTAAGGGGATTGCTGCATTTATTGGAATTGGGTTAGGAAATTGTCCGACGCCTTATTAAAACTTGGGAAGGATAGTGGTGGACCTTCAACATATCACGGAAAGAAATGGTGTTGGGCAAAAAAATATTATAGTGATCGTGACTAGAGATCACAAAAGCTTAGTCAAATTAAAAAAAAAAAAAAAACATTGAAAGAAGAACTCATGGCAGTGTTTAATAGTTTATTTATTGCAAACACATGTATGCATGCAACGAGCACTTCGAGACTGGAGCAATGGGGAAAGGTTTAACTCCAGTCTGATTTAAAACCCATTATTATAATTTAAAATGAGTTTTATTAGGAGGTTATAGCGACTATTGAAGGTTGTACAAGTAGTCAAAAAATTTATTTTATTTAAAACGTGAAGAACATATCTGAAAATATCTGTGCACAATTAGTACGACATTTTTGCGATCAGTTTGAGTATCCCTAATACAGCGACTTTAATTTACGAAAAAACCATGTGAAAATGAGTAATAAAAACATTGTTAGTCTATACATATACATTTTATATTTAATTCGATGCAATTTAAGTTACCCTATGTATTATACACCTAAGCAAATTTTTGTCAGACCTAAACAACAGATTTTTTTTTTATTCCCTAGTTGATCACCTTTAACCTCTGTGCTAATGACATTGCCCAAATAGAGCATGTTGGAAAGAAGTCATAGGTTGACGTCATTGAGTTTGAGTCAATATGACATCAGAAAGTCATACATTTGTGCCATGCTAGACCTAAATAACATTTTTTTTTTCAGATGTCTGTCGGGATTTGAGCCCGCACCCTCGGTGCTAATAGAGGGATTGCGCACGCCTCCCTTAATGCCCCGTCAACTGATTTACCTTAACGAGAACGCATTGGAAAAACATACAGTGCTGTCAATGTGGTTAGCATTAAGGGAGGCGTGTCAATCCCTCTATTGACTTGGCCCAAATAGAACATGTTGGAAAATGTTGAAAAGAAGTCATATTGACGTCATAATAGAGTGATTGGCATGTTTCCTTTAATCTTGACAACATTGGCAGCACTGCATTTTTTTGCCAATGCGCATGCGTAGAGACGACGTTAAAGGGTTTATGGTTGAGGGGAGACGACAATTTAATTAGTTTAACGTGATACCACAACGTCTTTGAGGAGCATAACGATTTTTACGGGCGCATAATTAACTTAATAGAGGGATTGAGCGCGCCTCCCTTAATGCCCCGTCAACTGATTTATCTTAACGAGAACGTATTATAAAAACATACAGTGCTGTCAATGTCGTTAACATTAAGGGAGCATTAAGGGAGGCACTCAATCCCTCTATTGATGCGCATGCGTAATAGTGTGTTTATCGTTCTCGTTAAGATCAAAGGAAACCTGCGCAAACCCTCTATTGAATTTGAGAGTCAATACCACACCAGAAAGGGTTAAATGTGTGCCATGCTTGTAGCTATGCAATTAAAAGTATTGGGATGATGAGCAGTTGCAAGGTTGCAGGATCGAATCCAAACCGATACCTTGATTTGTAGTCCCCCATTTTCTAAAAATGTCGATGCATGCATGGCTTTCACAAAATAAATCACTGTTCTCTGACAAGTCCATGACATCCTCTGACATAGGTCCAAACTCCCTGACCTATTCCCAGTTTTCCAGGCCCCCAACAACAATTAAAGGTGAAGTCTTGGGAATCATTCATTAATGAAAACCCCTAACGTATCGCCTCCTATAATCGTAATAAGAGGTCATCCCAGTGCATTTCTTCCAATTGAAAAGAATGTGTATACCCTGGTGGAGGGCCTCCGAATTTTTTTTTTTTGTTGGCAAGTTCTTCTGGCCAGGGTTAGGCAGTACAGTGCGGAAATGGCTACAGAATTGCGGAGCTTTTTCTAAATTGCTGGTTACGATAGTCAAGGACAAACATCGATATAACTGTTCGCGTTGACGTCATGATTCCCTATTATGCAAAAAAAAAGGCCAATCCCGCTTGCGAAAGCTAGATAACTGTCCACGTGATCACATCACATGGACCAATAATAGGGCATGTAGCCGGAAATGTTGATACGGAAAAATGCACTTCGATGCCATGTGCACAAAGTTTAGTATTCTGAGACTATAATGTGAATATTTGTGTCGTTTACTCGTTTGATAGTTGTACGAGTAGACAAAAATGTTTGTGGCTTACACACGTGTAAAATGATGCTAAAATGAGTAAAAATGGGGAATTTCCCATTTCTAAAAACGCAGGTCTGGCTTAATGTGTCGATATCTTGACTTTGGTGGGACTTCCCCTTGTTTCATAATAGGGTTCTCACCAACCTGGAAATCTGGAAATAGGTCAGGGAAATCAGATACACGTGGACTAT
The DNA here is from genome assembly GCA_034698905.1 of Xestoiulus laeticollis. NCBI lineage: Eukaryota > Metazoa > Arthropoda > Diplopoda > Julida > Julidae > Xestoiulus > Xestoiulus laeticollis. The sequence continues at coordinate 2,963 of JAQGCC010006360.1, forward strand.
ATAGTCCTAGAAAAGTTATTTATTTTGTAAAAGTCAATATGCATGTATTGCATTTGTTTTCATATAACCAGTTATAAGAGAATAAATTAAGATGGCACTCTGGCTTTTTAAATACATCACTTTTCCCTAACTATTTCAGATTATTCAATTTCCCTGACAATTCCAGGTATCCCAGGTCTATGGGAACGTTAAGTATAGCAGTTGTAAGAGTTGTACATTATTTTTGGTTGCATACCAGAATAAGCCTTTTTTTTCGAAATTATTTTTTAATTTAATTTTGGAAACTGATAGGAATAAATAAAATGTACGAAGACCATATATAGCATAACTATTCTATATTATTTGTTTAATATATTCCATATTATTCCATTTCATGGAAATATGTCCGTAAAGTTTATATGCTGAAACCTGTCTATATTGAACACCCATGGGACCAGGCAAAAGCGTTAACATTATAGACAGGTGTTCATATGTACAAATCTAGATTTTGCACCTAATTTGGTCGATTTATGATAGGTTACGATAGGTCAGGTTAGGTGTGGGGTACACGTAGATTGAACCAATGATTTGGGGGTTAAAATAGCCTTTTCATATTATTTTTGGCATCATTTATCAAATGCAAATATAATATATTATATTCTATCCAATGTCAATTCCATGTAGCTTCGTTTTTGATACAAATGTACATGTACACATGCACTAATTGGTTACCAACTAGTACATAAAATAACTACAGACTAAATAAGGGAATTTCCCCTGATTGTTCTAGAGCGCCCTCTAGGGACTTAATTGGGAACTCAATGATAAAGTGTATTATGTAGACTTGTAGAGAGGTTAGACCCTCTAAAAAGTGTTCAATGTAGGCTACAAAGTATACAGGTGTTCATTGTATCGAGGTCTGTCTTAATGTTATTTCTATGGAAGCTGTCCAGGACCAGCCAAAAGTGTTCAAGTTAGGGAGGCGTACGTTCACTTTATAAAGGTGTTCAATCTGACAAGTATTAGGCCTACAGTAATAGAATATTTATGCTAGATCCTCGTACATTTCATTTCTTCCAAACAGTTTCCAAAATGAAATAAAAATGAAATTAGAAAAAAAAAAGCTTATTCCGGTATGCAGCCCTCTGTCTTTCGTAGCCTACACCGAATTACGTTAAAATGATTAGAAGGGAAATTCCCCCATTGCTAGTTTCAAGGTTGGCCGAATGCAGAATTAACTGGACTTTTGTGATAACTAATCACTGCAGGCTATGTTAAAACGTGTAATTATTTTCAGAATAAAGCATTTTTCCACGACTACTCCTGGTAATTCCCTGGCAATTTCTGTCCTGTCTTTAGGACACCTGCAAAAGGCGTCATGCTGAATGCATATTCATGCACCGGTGCAATGTCAGATTGGTTAAAATTCAGCGATGGTGCAGGCAAACAAATCCAAAGTTTTTTACACATTGGTATTAGCAGAGCTTAATTCCTGCAACTGCTGATAGCTGGAAAATGTAAAGAATCCCCATGTGGGGTCATCCGATGACATCACCAACAAGGTCACCAAAATGATGTCGTCGCGTTGCATCATCAAATGGCACGAGGACGTCACCTGCCATTTTTCAATAAATCGTAACCCGAGCCAATATGATTGGAAAGCATCCAAAAACCATATCAGGGTATCGTCATTGCCCAATGTTGATAAAACGAATCGGAAATTGTAATCATCTGGTGCAAAAAATTACCAAACCGGAACAGTTCGGTGCCGCAGTACAATTAATTTAACACAATTGATTTTGACTACATGTAATTATTTCTATGCAAATCTCCAGTGTACGCCAATAGTTGCACTGAAGAAAGCACTTCACAGGTGTGCAGCATGTTGTGTCGTGCTACAATTTAGATATTCGATCACGTTGTAGCACTTAATGGCCGACTGTTTAGTGTAACATATGGACCATTTATGAATTATAATGCAATAATTACGATGTAGCCTACTACCTCGTAAATGCCATGATTTTTTTTTTCTGCACCTGCATCCCTACACCGAAACCTGTGAATAGCGGAAAACACTGGGACCAAATCAAAAGCAGTGCTATTTGGAGGGAGATTGCAAAGTGCAGGTTCAGCTAAAGTGATGACCATACACGCCGTGCCGACTGAATTATCGCTACTTCAAGGGTCATCGCTATATAGAGGTTCCTAATTTACAGGTTTAAGCTGTACATGTTTTGATAAAAATAAAGGTAGTTTAACTACGAGAAAACCATTAACCCCAGAAAGCAAACAACAGCTGCTGTCACGTTTCCTAATATTGTCTTAGACGAAATAAAAATCGGTAGAATAGATGCGTGCACATCCACCAAAAGGATGAAATGTTTGACCTCGCCAAATTTAATGAACACGTTATGTATGAAACAAAGCTCAGGGAGTAGACATATCAATCCGGTTTTTTTTAACAATTTGTATTTCGTGACCAACTTTAACTTGAAACCCGATTAGGGAAGAGTTGGGCACATTCGAACATTAATATTATTGTAGACAGTCTTTCTTTAAAATGAATTCCAAATATGTGACCATGTGGCAGCACCAAAACTACATATTGGGATGTAGTTTCAAGTTGGTGGAAGGCCTGCACACAAAGTTCTTATGGATTTCATGTTTCTCGACAGGTAGAGTTTCAATATGAAGTTTGCGATATTTTACAGGGGTATATTTCTAACAAGGAATGGTTACAATGATACCTACATGTAGTTTTTTACATAGCCTATTTCATGGATAGGTCAGCATTTAAGATATTACACTTCCACATGGTCATTGAAAGCACTAAGCCTCAAGATGCAATGTGGGGCACTTTTAAACAGCATGACCGGGACACATTTTAATGTGCCAATTGCTTATTTACAGTTGTTTTAATTTAGTTTTTCATAAATTAAACATTCAAATAGTTTAAATATGTTCAAATTTGTACATGTATATGTTGGCTACTGATCGGGGTGCATGCCTCTTTTTTTTTTCAGAATAGCCTAACTATGGTGCGATTGTACAAAGCCAAAAAACTTTGGTCTTAAGATAGACAAATACGAAGTACGTTAAAATAGTTTAACTTGTGCTCAATAGACATGTTTCAATAAACAATGTGATCAAATATGTTACGGTATTTATCTGTCTGTTTGTAATTAAAATTAGTGTAACTTATTTTCAAATGATTTAAAATACAAAATTGGGAATACAGATTAACACAAACTAACCAATGTATAGTGTTGGAAATTAAATAAAACACAATTAAACAGCTGGAAAAAAAAATGTTCAAATGCACCCCACTCTCCCCTACTTATTTTTAACAAGATAGCCTCGTACTAACTTTGGGAACCTCGCGACTTTTGTTGGGAATGTGCAGCGTAGCGACGAAAGCATGCATTTTCTCTAGGACATTAATTAACAAACTCGCACCATGTTCCCAAACCGTGCTTTTCAGGAAACTATAAACTCGTCATTAAAAATTAAGCGTTCCGTGAAGTTCAAGGTACAACGAACTGGCCAGAGCTTATGAAAACCAAAATCTAACGTGAAGCATTTCAGGAAGTTATAATGTAATGGAGCGTGGCTAAAGCAAAAGCTCAGCAGGTCAACAGAAGTAAAAGCTCGATCACCTGATTACCTGGTGATGCACTAGCTGGCATTTGGTTTACATTTCACAACAGTGTCAATTTGTTAGTTGGCAGGCCTAGTTAACCGTATCAATGGGGTCGCGAGGCACTTAATGTGTTTAGAAATTTCAGACCCTTAACTCCAGTAGGGTGGATATGTGCCCATCCAATTGTCAATGAGGTTAATATTTGAGGATAGGTTGCTAACATCCATCATTTTGTTCATATGAAAAAAATGTACTTTATTAGCATTTGGCTAAAATTACACCATGTGTCATCTTTGCAAATCCTTTGAAGATTTGTTTTCTTTGAACATATTTCATATATGATCGATGGTGTCTAACTAACTCTTGGGCTATACATACGTTCTCGACCTTTTGCAAGGGCACAATGCCCCAGTCCGTAGAATAATTTTTTTAAAAAAAAAATTGCTTGTTTTTATACAGATTGTGAAAGATAGTGTTCACGTTTAACTTTTCATCAAAAATTGTAAAACAAAAAAGAAAAACCTGTAGATAACTTTGAAATTGCCAATTGTTTTCGTGGTGTTAGCCCAGGGTTCAATTTTTGTGAAAACTTTGGGACCGTTGCATGCTCAGAAAGGTCCTGGTTTATATACATGTACATGTCTCGAAATGGTGTTCGGGTTGGGGCAGATATGCAGCGAAATTCCGCCAATAAACTACCTTTCCTATCTGTCAATTAAGTGTTCCAGGTAAGTTTAAAATTCCTTATGAATTCACCATCCTCTATGCAAATTTTAACGTATAAATAAATCGATATATTCTCACGTCATGGTAAGTAGCATCAAGTCATCAATGAATGTACTGCATAGATGACCTACCTACCTAGCATACTCATCTGGCATTTTTAACGATACTGTTACAGTAAACCCTTTTCGACCTCTTTATCCGATAATGTTTGTTTAATAAGAGGAAATAAAAACAAAATTAGCACAAACACCAGTTCAAATTGTACACTTCCAACCCAATCATGATGAATGAAGCAACCATAACAATTAAGGTCCATATAGGCCTATACAGTACCTGTCAGGCATTAATTCAGATTAGGACCATAACCAAATTGAGACTCAAAATCTTTGCATTTTACTGTAAAACAACCATCATCCTTTGTTCAACTCTACAATAATAATGAGTTACGACTGTTCGATGGCCTTGTCTTCACTTGTGTTTATGCCTAGCTACAACTCAATGACACCAGATTTATACAATAGCCCATATTGCTATAAAACGCGCAGAATGGGTTCATCGTATCAGGGCTCATTGGTATCTAATCATCTGGCCTGCATGGAAGGGGTCACAGAACCTCTGACACCCAAGATTTAGCAGGGAAAGCTCATATTTTCAAGCCATGAAAGTAGAAATGTCAAAAATATGTCCATAGGATCTATAGCGTACCTTTTTCTGTCGCCCTTTGAAGACTACTGCAAAGGCTCCGTGGCCGATCAAATCCTTGGTGTTATATTCGTAATCTCCGACACTCTCCATATTTTTCGATGTCAGAACGAACTTTGTAACGATCGGAGAAGAACGAGAAAAATTGGGGCAGAATAGACTCGGAGTTGTTTTGGGGAAGCCATCGTGAAAAACACGAAAACTCACATTGCTAGTGGGTAGCTTCTAAAAACAGCCATTGGCGCTATAGCTCCATGGATAAATCAATCGCACAATCCGCACATTATGCTCACATAGTTCTCTTCCCAAATAGCGAAATAAAACATTGTTGAGCTCTCTGTGAAAGTCAGTTTTTTTTTTATCCACAAAATTTGAAGAGAGGAACAGAAATATCACGAACGATGAAATTTTAATACTGGCAAGATGGTGTGCCAGCTGACTTTTTTTGTTGTGATAGAGAAGCCTGTGCACTTCCTTCCACACGACATGGGCTTCCGCGATGGACACTGGAACACTGGTTTATGGAAACTGATCAACTTTTCTGGAGACGCTTTTTGATTTTGAAACGATGGGGTAACAACGTTTTGTAATTGATTTTTGTAATTTGTTATGGGAGATTGTGTGAGATTACTGCATTAATAGAACTCTTTTTCCGACCTGCGAGCTTTTGAAATCGATGCGCGTGACGTCACTGCTTTGCCAACAGCACTCCAAACACATATTGGTGTATTGCGTTTCCATTGAGACTGATGACTCCACCTGGGAGCCGCTATAATAACCTCTGCCTAGCATAAGTAGCATTACACTATGCTGCACTACTCCTACCTAGAACTACACTATGCTGCACTACTCCTACCTAGAACACACTATGCTGCACTACTCCTACCTATACAACTACACTATGCTGCACTACCTACCTACAACTACACTATGCTGCACTACTCCTACCTACAACTACACTATGCTGCACTACTCCTACCTAGAACTACACTATGCGGCACTACTCCTACCTAGAAATACACTATTCTGCACTACTCGATCCTACTTAGAACTACAACACTATGCTGCGCACTATCCCTATTTAGCAATCAACTGGTTCCACATTTCTCCCCCTACCTCTAGGCTACCTAGCATTACACTATACTGCACTAACACTACCTAGGCTACCTAGCATTACACCATACTTCAATAACACTTAACTAGGATATACCTAGTATTAACAATGCATGACATTACACCATACTGCACTAACACAACATAGCATTACACCATACTGCACTATAACACTACCTAAGATTGCACCACACTGCACTAAAACTACCTAGCATTACACTATACTGCACTACCGCTCCCTAAGGGTAAAACTGCACTATACTGCACTTCGCTATACTGCACTATCCCTACTTAGAAACAAAGTATACTGCACTACACTGCATTCGTGCTATGCATGGTTGCCTGCATACTGGAAACCAAAATATCAATTGGAAACTTAGCTAAACGTGGTAAATGTATGAATTAAACTAACTACATGTATTATGTATTTCCATGAAGTAATATAGTGTACTTATTAGAATACTACAACCAATTAAAGAGAGGATCTCAATAAATCTTGTTTTTAATTATAAAAACATCAATTCCAACGCAAAAAAATTATTCAACTTTTTTTATTTGGGGAATCTTTCAAGAAAAATGCAGGATCAGGATTTCATAATTGGATGTAATCATCCTATTAAAGGTTAATTGCACGAAATATTACTTACAAATAGATTACAGGTTGATAATTGAATATATTTACAGTGTAGGTTATCTTTAATATTTTTAGCATTCTGATATAAAATTACACACAAGTAGATATCAAAGACACGCCAACTAAGTTGAAATATCAAAGGCATTAAATTTGCATAAAATAAAAGGAGAAAATAGGTAATTGTCGTTTGCTTGCCAATAGAGCAAACTAACTTTTCCCTTTTACTAAACATATATTATAGCATTTCCAAGCGTGTGAAAATCTCAAATAGGACAAACGGTAATGAACGAGGTTATCGGAATCGGGATCTGCGCTAATCATTTCAACTCATAATAAAGCTCGATTAACTAGCAATAACAGAAGAGTAAAAAAAGGCAGATATTCAAGGCAACAATCAGTTCCGGTTCCGTCGACGCGGACCTTGACATATTGACTATGTTATTTAGCATATGTTTCTTGCATTGGAATTTTGAAAAATAAGTTAGTTTGGTAAAGTTAAGGCTGAACTGCACACCCCCATTCCTATGGGGAAATTTTGATACATACTTTTAAAAAAACTACTTGTTATAA
>JAQGCC010006361.1:0-10325 GCA_034698905.1 Xestoiulus laeticollis
GTTCGTTTTCTAGCATCGTTTTTTAGCATCGTTTTTCTCGTTTGCCACAGTCGTCTGGTTTTCGTACAACTTGTTTTTTATTTTCGCGCAGTGTGAACGCAGCTTAATAAGCATAGCATAAAACATAAGCAGAAAACATTTCATGAAACATTGTTTGTGAAACTATTTTGAACAAAAACATGGTTTCAATAAATGTTTGGTGTTTCCACAAGGCGTTGTTCAACATCACAGGAAAAAATGTTTCAGGTCATCAACAGCTTCTGGGGCTTAATTGGTCTTTATTTTAGAGCACGTGGTTCCAGTACATATGTAATTCCACTTTGACCTATACCAAGCGAAAATGTGTTCAAATTAAAGTATTTAATTATATTTTATGAACTCTCCATTATTTTTATTCTTTTAGTTAGCGTTGACGTCATACGGCCTCCTACCTAACTTCACCAGACACAGAATTACGACGCAGGGTGGCACGTATGGGAGCCTAGTCCGCCATGAGCCGTACAAAGAAAGCTTCGTCCAAAAACACGGAGACATAAGTGCCCTCTAACCAAACCTCACACGGGAACATAGGCGCCCCTAACCAAACGTCACATGGGAACACAAACGTCCCCTACCAAACTTCACACAGTATTACGACGCACGATGGTACGTAAGGGAGCCTAGTCCGCCACGTCCCGTACAAAGTAAGTTTCGCCCAAAAACACGGAGACATAAGCGCCCCCTAACCAAACGTCACACGGGAACATAAGCGCCCCCTACCAAACTTCATGCAGGCACAGTATTACGATGCAGGGTGGCACGTAAGGCAGCCTAGACCGCCAATTAGATCCCTGCATGTAGCAATCGCGCTAATGTCTGTCGCATTTAACAAACATTGGTGAGTACCATACCACGGGTGTGTTGTCGCACCCGTAAATATTTTTCCCAGGGATTAGTCTCAACTATGTTTTTGTTTCCCAGTATATATACCCTTTTTCTGGTTTTAAGGCTAGATTAACTAGATTATTAGCATCTGTCACAAGTAACCGTATAAACATCTCAGGGGTAAATCGTATCATTTTGCTCCCACATTTCCAATATGCCCCAACCGTGTAAAGGGGGTGTCGGTGACAGTTTTAAGGGGAACTCAAACCGCGTGAAGACAATGGGGATTTTTCGTTACTTTTATAGCGTATGACATCACCGTTATCTCTTCATGCGAATTCGTAATATCAACCTCGTTTCCTCTATTTTCTTTTGTTTTTTATATATGTATATGTAAGAAGAAGCGTGGCTTCTTCTCTTTTTCTGTTTTTAATGATTGCTTTTTATTCCCTTTGTTATTCCTTCGAGGATATCGTCCTGATGCACATCTCTGTCAGCTTGGATGCACCAATTGCATTATTTCCATACTTCGCAAATCCTCAAAAAAAAAATTTTTTTTTTTTTTTTGCTTTTGTAGGCAATTTTTACATCGAGAAATCTTTATCACGGAAGCGTGTATTTCAAAGAAATACCCCATAGTTTCATTGGATGAAAATAAAGAGACGTTGTTTCTTTCATTACATTTATATTTTATATTGAAAAATATGTCAAAGCTAAAATAACGTTTGGCTTAAACAATCTTTCGAGGTTTAATCTTTAAGTGAGAATTTTATAATAAGTTTGTATATTTAAACTAATTTTTACAGGGTTGACACCAATATTTCAAAGGCATTTTGCCTGACATTGCCTAACTAAAACAATAGAATTGCCTTAGTTAGCCTGACCTGAAAATGTAACTTTTGTAACTTGTACATTTCTAAGTGATCTGAAAAAACTACATTTTATACAAATGATCAATAAAACCAAACATTTATTGCATTTCAGCATTTGAACTTTCACTTTAGCAATGACATTTTTTCGTAATGTAGTTTCTGAATATTTTTACCTTACTTTGCCTGACTTGAGCTCAATAAATTTGTAAATAAATTTTAACCAAGATCTGTATGCTTCTGTAATTCAACATTTGGTTCCACTTAATTTCAACCCAATATTCACCCAATGTTGCACTCATATAGCACTCAGCATTGTGTTAGATTTGGGTTAAATTTTAACCCATCTGTTTTTTGTTTAAATAATGCTATAATAAAGCTCCACACTCCGTGCTTAAAACTCATAAAATTGTCCATTTAGCATTAAACTTCACCATGATTTTAATGCTTTAATAAGCATTAATTACATCATTTTGGCATTCGTTAATCCCCATACCTTAATCCATGACAAAAAGCCATGTTCATTTTGAAAAATAGTGTCGATTCAGCAATTTCTCCATCATTAGTTTTTCTCTCTTTCGCCACACTTTGCGCAATTTTACCAATTTTACGAGGTGACATTATGAAGAAAGTGGGATTTTTTTTTAGCAAATGCTAGACTGGGAAGATTTTTCCGCTAATAAAAGCATATTAAAAGGAATCTCTAAAACAGGGTTGCCGTCAAGCAACTTCTTCTTCTCTCCCCTCTAATTGAGTTAAGATTATTTCTCTTCACAATTTCATTAAATATAGATACGATTTCGTTCAATTATTTCTCCCGCATAATAGGCTGGGAATCCATAAAAAGGTCCCTTTTTTTTTCTTTTTTTTTTTTTTTAAAAAAAGGCTAGATTTGCATTCATTTTGTATAAGTACATCCGCCAAAAGCAGTGTCGTAGATTACAGCTTTTTGGCCTTCTTTAGTCAAGGCAAAAATTAGGTTAAATTGTCTTTATCATTGTCTTAATAAAGCTTCGCAAATTGCATTATATATATATCTCGTACACACGCTACTCACTTATCGATTTTTTTACCTAATCTAACTTCCATTAAGATTAGTTGAAAACGAAAAGGCTAAAGAGTCAAAAGAGTGAAATTTAACCCTGCAAATAAGGTCAAAACATTCGTTTCCCTTTAATACAAATTATAAAGCAATGTAGCAAAGACTATAATCTAATAATAGCATTCGTTACATCAATGTTTCCATTAAAATCAACTCTCTAGGGTCATGGACGAAAACGAGATTATTTTAGTCGAAAATAGGGATGAAAAATTGTTCAACCGATTTAATATCATTATGAAACATTCACTAAATTCGTAAAGAAAATAACAAAATCATAGAAATAGGTAAAATATGATAACAAAATTGGATATAGCACCCCACCCTGTATAAACCCACACTTAAAATGAAAAAAAAAATCTTAAAAAATAACCACGAAAAATTACGAAATTATGCATTTTCAGAAATTTTAAATTTAAATCAAGATTCATCTTTCCCATTTCTGTACTTACACCCATGGGACCACGCAAAAGTGTTCACATTAGACAGGTGTTCATTGTACGGAGGTTTGCTATGAAAAAAACAATATCCAATGAACATGCATCATCAGTAAGTGCAGTTCTAGATGTTTTTGCAAATATGTATAGCTGTATAACGTCTTGCAGACCCTGCATGATTATCATCACATGCATGTGCATGTACATGTATAATTAAATAATTGTCAAAATGTTCATTATTATCAGTAGGCCTAAGCTCTTTTTGAAGAAATTCTGGTAAGATATAATCATCGCAAACAATATCCTTATCAGGGTGAAGACTGGTCAAGTGTATTATGTAGACAGGTTAGACCCATCCTGGGGACTAAAAAAGTGTTCAATGTAGGCCTACAAAGTACACATGTGTTCAATGTACAAAGTATACAGGTGTTCAATGTACAAAGTATACAGGTGTTCAATGTACAAAGTATACAGGTGGTCAATGTACAAAGTATACAGGTGTTCAATGTACAAAATATACAGGTGTTCATTGTATTGAGGTCTGTTCTAATGTTATTTCTATGGAAGCTGTCCGGGACCAGCCAAAAGTGTTCAAGTTAGGGAGGTATTCACTTTATAAAGCTGTTCAATCTGACAGGTTTCACTGTATAAAAAAGTGGTAAAATATGCATATTTCAATTTCAGTTCCTGGACATCTTAAGATATTTCCATTTACAGTTCAAAGGATACAGCCCTTTTACTTAAACAAAAATCATCTTCAAACAGCCTAATGCAGGATTAAAAGCTTACTTCCAGGAACTTATTTAACATAAATAACTTCACAAAAAAGTAACAAATCTAATGGTTACGCGGCAAATGGAAACATCATAAAAACTGTCCACGAAATAAGACGATAAGATGCATCTTCTCAAATTTAACTTAAATTAAGATGCATCTTCTGCATTTCTTTTGTTTACTGTCCGTCTAATTACAAAATTAAACTAATTTTAAGTCTGAAAGTGTGGTGAAATTAAGATTTTATTTCGTGGACACTTAATTTAACATTGTTTTGATTTGCAGTGTAAGTAACAAATCTAAAGTTAACTAAACAAAATAATCGCACATCCATACAAAAAAATCTTCAATCAACCTTTTTCAGTAATAAAAGCTAATCTACAGGTATGTCTTGAACAAAAAATATCCTCATCACTTAGGGTAAGTAACTGATTTAATTTTCCCTAACCAAAAAATAACCACACAAAAAAAACCATCATTCTTCAATTCAAAAAAAAAAAAAACAAGTTTGCATTTTTGCATTTGTAGTTATGCATCAGTGCTTTTTTTATTTCTCATCATCAAAGTGGATGACATTGGGGTTAAGTAATTGATTTAATTTTCCCTAACTAATCAAAAAATAACCACATCATTCTTCAATTCAAAAAAACCAAGTTTGCATATTTGTATTTGTGGTTATCCATCAGTGCTTTTTTAATTTATCATCATCAAACTGGATGACATTGGGGGTAAAAAAGTGTCCATTGAAGGTGGAGCTAGTCTATATCAATGGCTGAATTAAGTTATCTGAAACAATGGCATTGTCAAGCAGGAGATGAAGTGGGTTTAATTTGAGCGGCTTTCAGCCAATCAGGATTATGATAATCGGGAATGATTAAGTTGTCACGCGTCATAGGCGAATTAAGGCGAAAGAAAGAATTGCCATCCAAATTACAATTAGTTAAAATACTCATTTACTCAAGTGCTGATTATGGAGAATTGGATTAAATCCGTGGAATTAGTTAGACATTTAGAGGATCATGAAACGGCGACGAAAAGGAGGACCATCTGATGACCTAAACCTAAAATAAAAGGCCTAATTTAGACACTTTCAAAACTGCACAAATTTATGCAATTCAGATGATAAACACTGCATTGCTCATTTGCATAATATAACGAACATTTGTGTTCTGATGTTTAATACTGCCCATTACGAGACAGGTGTGTAATACGGCTGATTTCCATGTGGATATTCTTAATAATCTACATTTGCATCCAGATGTTTAATATTACACATTTACATTCGATTCGTATCTAAAACATTTGAAAACAGATGTTACATACGTAAAATATGTTACATATAATACCTACATTCAGAATTTTAATACTGCATAATCAGTTACATATTTTACCCAGATTGAATTACAAATGCACAAAATTATAAATTAAAATGTCAGCTTTTTACAGTTTCTAAAACTTAATATTTCGATGTTTTTACTGCACTGTGAATCAAAATACACTTAAATTAAAATGAACATTAAATAAGATGGAAAAATGCATCTAATTCAGAACTATAGATTATGCGAAAGATGTACTGTATATCTTAATTTAAATGTGCGAAAATTGTCGTCTTATTTCTTAAAAAAAAATTTAAGAATTGTGATTAGGCTATAATAAAAAGTAGCTTTTAAAAATATGAATTATTTTACAAATTATAACTACATTAATTATTCGTTAAACAGGGTGCTTTTTAATTCATTAAATAGAACTCAAGCATATTTCAAGACTTTAAAAGTATATTAAAAATTATACCTACACTAATTATACTTTTAACAATAAATAAATTATTCGTTAAACAGGGTGCTTTTTAATTCATTAAATAAAATTTAATCATATTTCAAGACTTTAAAAGTATATTAAAAATTATAACTACACTAATTATTCGTTAAACAGGATGCTTTTTAATTCATTAAACTGAATTCAAACATAATTCAAGACTTTAAAAGTATATTACCAAGGAATCTTACAATTAAAATGCAATGTATTAAAATCGTTTTTAACATTTTTAAATTTAAAATATTTATCCTTTTTCCTAGGTGCTAGAAATTCAAGAAGCCTACATTCCCTGACTTTCCAGACACCCTTAAAAGTCTAAAATCTGGGCCAAGTTGTACGGTTGAAGTTTGAAATAATAAGATAAAAATCAAGGAGCCTTAAAGATGAAATTTTAAAGAAAAGCATGTAGAGTATGAATTATTAAAAGGACGACAGCGATTTGAAAAGTAGCGTATATTGTAGTGTCTGCTGTCTAGAAACTAAACTTGATGAAATATGAAATAGTTATTAGCCGCAATAGAGACGAAATATTTCTCGTCTGAAAGTCTAAATGTTTGAAATGTTTCAAAGGAAAAGATGAAATGGAAATATCAATGATATTCACGATTGCATTTTGTGTTTGAGCATAGACTTATTTCCGCTACACTTTTTGCATTTCCGTATTAATAGCAAATGAGGAATTTGCAGATATTAAAGAGGAAATATTTATGAAAAATGTACATGTTTATATGAAACTTCAGAACATGATCAGTGCATAGAGATGAATTTTGAAATCAATTTTTTTGCAAAAATTAAATGCAAAAATGCACGAGATGAAATCAAGCTGAATTGTTTTATAATATAGATATTAAACGAAAGAAATTAAAAACGTGAATGTTTATGTTAAATTTGAGATGTTTTATCATATCGTCTTATATCGTTTACAGTGTATTGGAAATATGAACGTTGTTTTTGAAAAGTTAACCAGTTATTGAAAAAGTAGACAGTTTTTTTTTAAAAAAAAAAGTCAACGTTTCTGGTAAGTAGACAACGTTTTTTTAAAATTCAACAATGGTTTTAAAAAAGTCAACAATGGTTTTAAAAAAGTCAACAATGGTTTTAGAAATAGCAACAATGGTTTTAAAAAAGTCAACAATGGTTTTAAAAAAGTCAACAATGGTTTTAAAAATAGCAACAATGGTTTTAAAAAAGTCAACAATGGTTTTAAAAAAGTCAACAATGGTTTTAAAAAAGTCAACAATATGGTTTTAAAAAAGTCAACAATGGTTTTAAAAAGTCAACAATGGTTTTAAAAAGTCAGCAATGGTTTTAAAAAGTTATCAATGGTTTTGAAAAAAGTGAACAACGGTTTTCAAAAAAGTCAACAATAATTTTGAAAAAAATCAACAATGATTTTGAAAAACTCAACAATAGTTTTAAAAAAATTCAACACCACTAACATCATTTTTAAAAATACAATATCATTTATATAGAAAAATCTTTATTAAAAAAATCCAACCCCATTCAAAATTAAACCCAACATCATTTTTGTTAAACTCAACATCCTTTTTGAAAAACCCATTATCTTTTTTCAAACTCCACATCATTATATAAAAATCCCAAAATCGTTTTTTTGTAAAGCCAACTAAGATCCCATATATTTCGCAATGTGCATTTTTAAAGTATGTAAACCGGATATAAGACATTGTCATCTTGAAGAGCCTTATAGTTTAGAATTTCAAGAAAAGACTTTTGGTTTGTTAAATAATCCTGACAAGTTCAGCTTTAAAACCCACGCAGAAATGCTCACAGTCATCATGAGCAATGCCAGGAATTCAAGTTTAAAAATACAAGGCCTAGGATTTCAATTCTACACGTCAAGTCGTCGCCATTGCTTTTTATATTCCCTCCTTTAAAAAAATGCATAGTGTTGATGTACTCACGGTGTCAACAAAAGGAAATGTTAAATAAAATTATTTAAGTTTCATTGTATCTCATTGCATGCAAATAGATCAGCTTTCTTCAGCAAAAAAAACGCTCTTTAGATAATATATATATAAAGTGGATAATACTTCTCGTAATGAAATTTGCAAATTAATGCAATTGGTAAATTAAGTTAACTCGGATTAATGCTAGAAATGAGAAGGAAGAACGCTTTCCGAAAGTAATTAAGGAAAGAAAAAAATACTCCCATCCTCCAATTTAATGTATTTAATATGATGTGAAAATTATCTTCAAATATGAACTGTTATTCAAATATAAATGTATATGGGGTGCAGTGATTTAATATAACCAATACACGTGAAATAAAGTTAATGGACAGTACCACAAACTTGTTTAATTGGTCATTTATTAGTAGCATATTATAGGAATACTCGAGATCATCCTAGTACATCTCAGATTTCGTATTATTTCATAAACAGGCTCGTGCGTTCTAAATATCTATCACGTGCGTTCTAAAAGTCGATTTTTAGTTCTGAAAATCTAACACGTGCGTTCTAAAAAGAGATTTTTATTTCTGAAAATCTAACACGTGCGTTCTAAAAAGAGATTTTTAGTTCTGAAAATCTAACACGTGCGTTCTAAAAAGAGATTTTTAGTTCTGAAAATCTAACACGTGCGTTCTAAAAATTCTTTTTTTAGAACGCACGTGATTATACGCACGAGCCTGTTTACGAAATACACCTATTATGGCTGTCATTAATTGATAATTAAATACATGTCTTTGCATGACTACAAACATTTTACTATTTACTAGATGTAAATAATATGTATGAATTTTTTTAAATCTTTTTATATAAAAATTTGATACTCGATTTGTACTCGATATTGTATTTTTTTTTTATTATTGTCGCTTTAGTAGCCTATAATTAATATTTAACAAGTAACAATTCCCAAAAAAATTAACCTTAAAAATGCATTTTTCATGCAGAAAACTGTACGAAATACGCTGTATAATTTTCCTTAAAATGACACAGCCAGTAATTGTCTATTAATATAAATTTGGATTGGGGTCAATGAAATGCACCCTTTATGCAAAATGTTTGAAAAATGCGTGTTAAATATAACGTATATACAACGTGCATGTTGTCCATATTTGGTAAAAATGGAGTGAAATGGACATAACGAGAGTGGTCAAGCATTAGAACGTCATTTGCGTAGATAAGTTGACCGATTAATGGGCACAAGGTTTCGCCATTTCGTTACTAAGTGCTTTATTCACAAATTGGGTTTCATTTCGTTTTAACATTGTTGCCGAATGTGCAGAAATCTGCATAATAATAACAACGCCACCAAAACCTGAATTTTATTTAAATCAACCGCATCTCATTTTCAACAATTTTCATTTTTGGCAAACAGCTCGCATAAATCAAGAAAGAATAAACGAGCTACCGGATATTAGCTCGCTTGCACCGGAAGTCCATTGCTATTTCTAAATAGCAAAAGCTAGCAAAATTAGGTAACACTTTTCGATAAAACTCAAAAGTCAAAAAGTAGCCTATGATACACTGTCACGTGTTTTACATGTATATACAGCTATATATCTTAGTTGTAAATATAAAATACTACATTATATATTAAGATAACTTCATATTTCAAATTCTAGAAATCAAAATTTAATCAATTGCAAAATTGATGATAAATGAAGAAACTTACCAATTAAAACGTGCCAAGGAATGAAATTTGAAACTTACCTGAAATAAACAAAATTATATAAGTGATTTAGCAAACAATTCACTTCATAATCAAAATTTATTTTTGAAGAAAATGCAATAATTTAGAGAATAATCATCATAACAAAAGTTATCACATTAAATGCAAATCAAAATATATTAAATTATGATGTCCACGAAATAAGATGCAAAAATGTATCTAAACTTTTTAATTTTAAAATAGGTAGCATTTTTTAATAAGACAGATATTAAACAAAAAATGTGAAGTATGTATCGGAATTTAGATTAAATAAATTTGCGAAGATTATATCGTCATTCGTGGACAGATTTTTAAGATGTTTTTTATTTGCAGTGTAGAAAAGACAAGATTATAATACTGTTTGGTAGAAACCAAAATGTATTTATACCAATATTATTCATAATTAAATAATGAGGCAATCCATTAAACAAAATTAAATTTGTTAACAAATAATGTACACATCTACATTGACTTTATTGTCCATTTATATTTTATCATTTCACTAAGATCCATATCAAAATACATGTAGCTTACTAAAAAGCTTCAAAAAAAGTGCACTTAGTATACTTTATCAAGTATACTTTCATTTTGACAAGGGTATCTATAAGATTTCCTAGATGATACAAGGATGTGTAAGTGGGTAGTGGGTAATAAATACAAATACATATACATGCATATGATACTTTCCATGCAGTGTAAACAAGTACAGTGCCCGCCGCTTATAAGGATCACGTTGGGGCAGAGCATTTTGATCCTTATATCCGGAGGTGCTGTATAGTATGTGTCAGAGGCTAT
>JAQGCC010006362.1:0-10321 GCA_034698905.1 Xestoiulus laeticollis
ATGAGACTGATCTTCACACAAAATTTCAGATTTCTATGACGAGTGAAAGCTGGTTAAAAAGGACATGATCCAAATCCGTGCAATCAAACAAACACCATGCGCTCCCTTCTAAACAAGTTAAATAAAAGGTTTTAAAAATGGCCTCTTTTTGTTGCTGTTTTCAACTGTCTTAATCTTGTAAATAAATTCAATACTATAAAGTAGCCTATATTTTGTTTCTAAACATCTCGGAGTGAATTTTAAATAGATAAATTTTTACCTTAAAATAATGGACATGGATTTGTCTGGAAGCCTTTGTCTCCTATTTCCCAAAATGGTCTATTGGAAACTTTTTCTATCATTTCCCTGTTATTTGCTAATGATACTCTAATCCTTTTTTTAAACAAAAAACAGGAAACTTATCTTCCCAAAAAACATCATTGTTATGATTGGCCAATTGCTTATCTTTTTTAAAGCCCATTTGGATGAACGGTAATTGATATTAATGTTTGCATTGTTGACATGCTCATTGCATCATTTTGAATCAATTTCTTACCCAAAACAATTTTAAATGTAACAACCTGGATTAAATTACCACGATATAAATTACTTTTTCTCAAAAATACATATATATGAAGATTGCGATCCATGGCATACGGTTTTGCGCTCACCAATGGCCGTAATTCTTAGATAATATCGAATACAACATTACTCTCACAGACTTGGAATACGTGGAATTGTCAAAAAAGATCTTTTAGACTTGGAATAGTCAGGGAAAAGTGATTTATTTTGTATATAAGTTAGGGAAATTCAATACAAATAGTAAAATTAGCCATTATTAGCTAGTCATAAAAGTCTTGAGATGTACACTTAAGCCAGCCATGCATTTTCAGTAATGGGAACTTTTAACCTTTGAACAGGAATGTTAGTAACAAAGGCCCCCGTTCTGAAGTTGTGTCTATAGACCTAGTGTCTTGCTTAATTCTCATAAGAGATATTTCTGCTTTTAAATGAGAGGCATCTCATCTGTTGATCCAATTTAATTTATTGCTATCTGTATGTGTGCTGCTGGTCAACCACTATATTTATTATGATTTATTGACTGTGTACGTGTATGCGATTGTATAAGATACTGTACAGATTGATAATAACATTGTTATATTATAAACCTGCTCGTGATTATATATATACATCACATATAATTCAAAGCTAAGTTTGTCCTGGCATTAACGGATTTTCTATAGCTGCAATTGCGGTTCAGGTTGTTGTTGGCTTATGCATCCTCAAAGTGTTCAACCAGAGCGGATGCTACAAATACATGTATAAGCCTCTAATTGGAGCAGATTAAAGGCAATTCTACAGTGAGGTAGATTCAGAATTGAGGCTATAGGGGACATACAAGAAATAAATTTAATTACATTTCATATGGGGGTGATGTCATTCACACAAATGGAAACATTTGCGATAAGTAGGCCTACTATTCATTGAATTCTCTTCACTTTTGCAATAATTCAATTTTAAACATGATTCCTTCAATAAAATTTCATGATATTTTAATGACATTTAATGTTTGTTATTGATGATCAGCCACTTGATGCTGGAAAGAATTATGTAGAACAAAACACTACACAATCTACTTTTGTATATTATTGACAAAAAATAGTAAACCTTATTCCTAATGTGGGAATTGCTAATGACTGGTTATATTAAAATGTTGAAATGAACTTTAACGTCGGTTTAATTTAGATTTAATGAACAATTAAATTGGCTGGTAATAAAAAGACAAGATCTTACAAGATATTGAAAATATTGATTTATAACTAACTTATTGAAATTTTGCTATGAATTTATCCAGGGTTCCCACTGGCCAGCTAAACTTGTAAAACCTAGATTAACTTAGTAAAAATCAGATAAAGCCAGATTAATTTAGTAAAAATCAGGGAAATTTGACATTTACTTTCACAAAGCCAGTTTTTACTTGAGTTTTAATTCAAATACGTCCAAGATAAAATAATTCAATAAGTCGTTAGACATATTGTCATATTTTTGAATTTCCAGTCGTCAGAATGGTTTTAGAAAATTGCTTAAAAACTTGAAAAATCAGGGAAGTGGAGAATTTAATTTCTGTATATATTGGTTATATTAAAATGTCCAAATGTATATAAGCCTACTGTATATTTACTTGTATAATTGCCCAACTGTATATTCAATTGTACATGTATAGTATATATGTTCACACTGTACTTTATTACATCAATGGTTTTCTTGTGTCCCAATCTTCAAAATTGTCTACCTCCAGTGCTTTAAACTGCATGGGGTTGTTATTACTATAGACTTATTTTAAAAAGCAGCATAAATTTGTCACTATGGTGCGTATCATTCCTTCTTGTTTTCATCTTGGACGAAAACAGAAGATTGCAATTGCTGTCTTCGGTTTTTGCGATATCAGGAAAATTGCTTGAGCAATTCCAGGGACATTGTAGGTTGCACTGTCAGCCTGAGTAATTATAGCTTTAGTTCACTGGGATGTGATTCAATAAAAAATCATTAGCAGTTTTATCGATTAGGTGTCTGTGTCCAGCTCCTAATGGCCGAAAACTGCTGCACTGTTTGGATTTTAGTTGTAAAAGCTTAACCGAAATGCCTATTGCTTCTAAAGTTAATCTTATAGGTGATCCATTCCGTTGCATTAGGCTGAAAACATTGTATTTGAAATAACGAATCCTCTTACCGAAATGGCAGTAATTGAGATTTCAAATAAAATTGCGCGACAAACATGTCGATTTCATCGGGGCTTAATAGTGTCAGATGTGTGTCGCACTAATAGGATTTTGCAGCCCTTGAAGACATTCCCCATACGAGCTAATCTGGAGATTTAACTCATGATTACTCATTTATGTTTAAAAAAATACTGCCACTACACTTGTTCTGACAGCAAAATCCGATTTTTTTTCTCCAAAAAATTTCAAGATACAAATAGTGTATGCGCAACAGATTTGTTGTTCAATAATATATGTATAATCAAATGTGCATAACCATTACACAAGTTAGCCTTATTCGAAAACATTTGTCTTTGAAATGTATGTATAATACACTTTTTGTCATGTCACACTAGGTAACATTTTCTACAAATTTTAATTTACATGTAGATTATGCAGTTTTGTCACAAACTATACAACACGTGGTTTTTTAATTCATTATATTACACTGTAGTGAGGAAATTAAAATTTGTATCTTTGAAGATTTGAGGCAGTACAGTGATGTTTTATTGTGATGTAATATGATGTCCATTAATGCATATTAATTTAATAGACATTCTTAATTAAAGAAAATTATGAAATTTTTGAATTAAGTTTGAAATTCATGCTAAAATAACTTTGATGTCTCTCCTTTAGACGTCTGGAAACTATTTTCTAAAATATTCAATTCAACTCAGCACCCTATACTCAGCAATCAAATGCCATGTGATGTAATGTATTAATATCCTTTATTGTAGGATGTAGCATATTATGCATTTACTAATAATATCCATGTAGCTAACAGTATGGTTTCTTATTACTACTATATTTTGCAGGAATATTGTTCTAATGAATATTTTCTGAAAAAAAATTCTAAAATAAAAAAAACTATATAAATGTGATATTACATATAATTGTTGTGGACGTAAATTGCATGAAATGAGCCTTGAAAGTCTGAAAATATGCTTAAATAGTTTTTTTTATAAATATTTACTAGACAATCTGATAAGTTTTTGATATATTACCTTCATTTTAATGAAATCATGATCTATCAAACATACATGTACAGCTGAACATGCATTTGAAAACTTCTTATTACGCATATTTTTAAATCACTTTCTCATTTCCAGATCTATATAAATTGCTCGTATGCATATGGGAATAAAATGTTTAATATTTCATTGTTTTAATATTAGTTTATAATTTTATGTATGGAACTCGTTGCTTTGTATTTTTATAATTATGCCCCCCAACATTCAATTGTTTAAGAACTTTCTTCTGAGCAGCAATATTCACGAATGCATTTGATTAGATTATGTTAATTTTATTGTCGCAGTGCATACACTGGATGTAAGTTTAACCTGAAAAAAGTAATAATAAAGTGGCGTATGGTTCAATGCCACGCGTTTTTGATTACTACCAGTTTTTTCCAACTTCTTTTGTTTCGAAGCTGGAAATACGCGTTAAATTTAATGTTAAGCCAAGCAATGCTCATTGTTGCGGCGTAATTAAATTATTGGATGACAAGAGAATCGTTCATGCAGATATTAAAATATATGTAGATGCTCAACAAGCGTTATCTTTATTTCGTCGATATTTCAGTTTAACCTGAATTACATTTGGCTCGTAATACTATTCTTCAATTTGCATTGACAATTTGAACAGTGGCAATAAATTTCAAAATAACACAAGTTTTCCTTTTATTTAAATTTTATGAAAAGTTTAAGGTTGTTTAATTTGAAACTACTTTTTAAATCGTTTGCATACTTTTGTGCGTGTTTCAGCTTTAGTCACGATTTCATCTTGATATAATTAGAAGATATAAAAATCGAACAATTTTATTTTATTTTTTGTAACGGCGCTTCTTTTCCATCACGTGTTCAGGGGTTATATCTCAACGGCGCTTCAAATAAACGCCTTCAAAGATCCATTGCCTTCACTTACATTTCTGGTTTGCAAAAATTTGCTTTTTAATTTTTTTATTTAACTTGACATGAACGAAGCTTGTTTGATAGGTTAATGTTTGTTTCAACTTCTTTGAGGTCGTTTTTTATCTACTTTCACAAGTCCCAGAAAGCTGAAATTTTGAGTGCAGTTCAGTCTCAGGGGACATTTTCATTATAATCAATTTAAGTGTAATACGCTGGCACTATTAAGACTAAAAAATTGCAATTTTAGATTTAAAAAATGCATTAATAGTATTAACGTAGAACGTTTACGCTACGGAGAGCTCAGTAACGTAACCGTTCTACCACTTCTGCGAGTGCAACAACCAAGCATCGTTCGTGGCTTTACTACGCATTTTAGCACATTGGCGCATGCGCATATTTATCTTACCACATTTATTCGATTTAAAGATTTTAGAGTTTATATGGATAATGAATTCAGGTATTTGTGCAACTTTGCATGCTGTAAAAAATAACATAATTGGAAAATAAATTTTATTAAGTCGTAACAATCATCAATAAAATACAGTAAAACCAGGTAAAGTGACCACCTTTCATAAATTTATACATGCATGTATCTTTTCATTCATACAAATTTTCTGTTTTGTGACTATGTGACTATGTAGTGACTATGTATCACCTGTATACAGTGACCGAATTTGGTCATTTTTTAGGTATTCACCTTTAGCAGGTTTTACTGTACATATCTTAAATAATCACCTGCAGTTTAGGTGCTATGTACATGTACTCGTATTATAAATTGATCCTAACAATATCTCCATTATGTTTGACAATTTTGAAAGAAATAGGGCTGCATGTACACATGTACATATATATTGATGCTTCAGTTATGCTTCATTTCATCCATGCTTCATTTTTCGGCAATTGTCTGATTCTCTTCTCTTGTTTATACACCATGTGATGCAAAATTATAGCTCTCCCAACACGCGAATATTTCTCAAATCTTATCTGCACAACCATAAATCCTCCAAGCATTATTATATGCTGGGGGATTTTTCTCACGTATCCTTCTGCCTTTGCCATAGCTAATCCTGAGAAAGTGTACAGATGCGGCTGATACCTATTAAGATGTGTATAGAGGCACGCACACTGATAGCTGACACTTTAAATCCTTTCCTCCATTTTCGCATCTCTAATTCCTGTGCCATCACTTTGTGCTGAAATCTTACTGCCTAGATAGATTCCTCTATCAAGGCATTTACGCACGTTTCGTATTAGATGTAAAGTTTATCCCAGATTATAAAGTTGAACATCTTGCCAATAGTGTGCGTGTGACCCAATCTCCTCCAGCTGAACACAAGCTGTCACCCGGGCATACATGTTGGTAATTAAAGAAATAAAACTGCTTTTATCCTTGCCCTATATCAAATTTCTATTTGATACACGAGGAAAGGTTTAAACGGTGATTTCTTCGTTTGGAAATTTGTTCACGTACTTTAATTCATTAGGCTCGAAATTTATGAGATCAATCTCGAGCTATTCCTATTACATATATAGCCTAATTATTAAAAGTGTTTCTATAAACCAGGGCTAAGCTTAGTTATAACTCGAAAAATTGGTTAACTTGATTGGTCTACTTTTACAAACATGTTATTGCACATGCAGTTTCATTTGAATACGTTCTGCATGTATAATGACTATTTTTTTCTCCAGAGAGACGTACATGATTTAATGTCGCATATCTCATAATTTACATTTACATGTTTATACGATGTATTTTTTGCAATACTTTTTATATATTTCATAACAGCGCCATCTCTGTTGCGTTCTGAGTAACTGAATGGAGCATTTGTGGATACATGCTATTTCTCGAATCTCTTTTTCAGTGTTAAAATACAGTTTATGTTTAGAATAAAATTAACTTGAATAGAAATTTTAGATAATTTTGAATTAGTTCTAAGGTGTAAATTTTACATACATGTATGGGCCATATTTATCCTTCACCATCCTTTTTATGTAAAAGGATGGTAAAGGATAAATATAGCCCATAAGTCTAGATTTACACCATGGATTACAAGTATGTTTTATGTAGACACTAAATATATATAAGTAAACATTTATATCAGTCATTGCTACATAATTGTGTAGATACATGTATAAGTAACTAGTGCATAGTACGTGCATTCATTCTATTTACATGATAAAAAAAAGGTTTACATATAAAATTCATTAAAATGCATTCTAAGATTTAATTTGTGAAACTGCATTTATATAAAAAAATACGTTTTCGTATTTGAAAAGCTATATATTATGGATTTGCATTAAAACATGTTACAACTTGATGCAATATTTGATAAAAATCTTTCATTTAGACATGGTGTTTGTCTATACGATTAATCAATCTGTGCTAATATGGACACTAAGAGAATCTCGTACTAGTGATTCATTCCATTGCTTTATCTTATTATTATCAATTAGCTCTCAAACTTACGTACACACATGTCTCGGTGATTAATTGTGAAATGTGCAAAGGAATTATATGTTTATCATTGCAAGTTGTGGTGCATTCCACGCCTATGTGCGTTGTAAGATTTAAAATCCAGTTACTCATGTATATCAAGATAGTATGATTCTAATCAAAGTCTGCCTTAAAGTCTGCAGGTCTTGATAAATTGTCAGTTTTCATCTCCTTAAATAAACGCTAGAATTGATTAGTCTGATTTTAATCTTATGCATTAACACGTCGTTTATTTCCGAGGCGGTACAATCTTAGCTTCGCATAATGAAATCCTCGAAATGCGTTGGGAATTAGATTCAAAGTTATTAAGTGCAATAAAAAAACGTAACACAGCTTCAATTGCAATCTTCCTTTTCTTAATTATCATATTTCCTTTGGTATTAAAAGTAAAACCTTGTTTAATGCAAAATTTCAACTTATATTGCTCAAGTCCCAAAGGTACATCTTCTAAGGAAGTAGTTTTTCACCTACTTGAATTTCAACATTTTATTTCGCTAACTACCCTGCTTTGTTTGCCAAAAAAATGTCATTAAATTTTTAGCATAAAAAATGCCTTTAATTTTTTACGAGCTTTTTGACAATGTTTCATACTAAGTAACATTAACGCAGGTATTAAGAAAACACTGGGGATAATTAAAAAACTTACCCTTTATAGAAACATCATATGGAATATATTAATATACATGTAAATGCTATTCGTTAAATCGTAAATAAGAAAGGTGTTGCTACGAGTAAATACAATATTATTCAATTGATTATTAAATATATTAATTATTTTTTTAAGGCTACATGAACTAAACATACTTTTACAATACATAATCAGAGTTCCCCCAGACCTGAAAAACCTGAAAAAGTCTGGGAAATTGGTTTTATTCTGAAAAAATTCAGGGAAATTCTACATGAAAATATTGCAGTTTTTGAACTGAAAACCTCAAGGGAGTTTCCTGGGTACATTAAATTGTGAATTTAAAAAAAAATCACTCTGAATTTTTTGAGAATTTTGGTTTCCTCTTGTTTGCTTATATATTAAAAAAGCAATAAATGTAGTATTCTTTACTTTGACATATTTAATATTTTTGCATTTTTTGTTGGTTAAGGTGGTAAGCAAATTTGTTTCAACACCTAGAAAAGTCAGGGAAGTTGAATGTTTGATTTATAATGTAACCCTGATATTTTAATTTGAATGTCCATAAAATAGTATAATACGCTACTTATTAATTATTCTAAGTATATGTACTTAGTATCAAATGTAGTGCTAATAAAGCAATTCTTGTATATTTTTAAAATTACCAAATTATATAAACATCATTCCATCTGTAAATGCTATAGATATGACATGCTGTAATTATCATTTAACTCAGTGAATTTTTACTGTTTATATTCATAAATGCTATTTTAACTATAAGCTATAGAATTAAGTAATAAAAAAATCTTTAAATTGTTATTGTAATTCGCCTATCCGTTTCAGCACTTTATTTAAATTAAGAAGAAGGATGTGTATTTTTTATCATTTTAATGTAATTATTTTTAACATTCTTGTGGGATTCTCCATGATTTATGCTAGCATAACTCCAGTTTCCTTTGATTTTTGTACATGGGACGTGTGTACGTCCCACAGTCACTCGAGGCTGGTATCTTAGTTTCGTTATTCCGTGCATGTCGGCCTCTTTTATATACATTCATGCAGGTTGAATTTAGATGAAGAAAATTTGCTGTTCAATTTTATGCTTGGTTGAATTTCCATGAGCTTTTTTGACAACATTCGTGTTGGTCTACGTGTGTGACCTATAATACACAATATGCAATGATGAGACCAATTTTCCGGGCATTATATATATTATATAGCCGCTCTACATGTAAATAATAATAGTGATTTTGCATCATTTGCATTTATATTAGCCAGGCTTAACCGCGTCGAATTAAAATGTATATTGCTGTCGGAATATATGTGCGGTGACATTTTTATTTATATCGTAATTGGCAATTCATGGATATTAATGGGGCTGGATTATGGCGTGAAATTTGGAAATTTGTTTGATAACTAAAAAGGCATTCAAATTGGAACGTTCAATACGTTATATCTGAAAATGTTTGCATTATTAAATTCATTGCTTTTGAATTTCGTTAATCCGAACTCATGTTGCTTGCTATTGATAATTTTATGTTTACTGAATGAAGTTTTGAGCCATGAAATCCTTGAAATATATGTACATGTATACTTGAATTTTTTCCTGCACAATTTATTGGGTGTCATCAGAAATTTCTATAAAAATACAAATGGGATTTAAGTTTGATGCAATTCATCTTCGATGCACTTCATTGTATAATTATTTTCACGTTTGCATTTCATAAAATGCATTATGCTGAATATCACATTCGAGGCACTTTGCCAATTTCAGTGGTTGTTTATCATTTTAGAAATTAATTCTCATTTCCTGTAGTTTTCAACTAATTCTTTCTCTTTCCATCTTATTCTTTAATATCTGATTAATAACCCAATTTTGTCTTTTTTTAGATCCTAGAGGCAGTGTTCAGCCGAGAATAACAGATAGCCAGAGTGTTATTAATGTGCGACAAAATGAGAAAATTGTTCTTCCTTGTGCTGCTCAAGGCTATCCATTACCAACTTACAGGTAAATTATCTCTGCTTAAGGTTTTGTTGAGTTATAGTACGATTAGGCCATTACGTTAAATAATAATTGGATTTTTTTATAGTTGGTTCGCCAAAGTGAGCAAAGATCAACTCGTCCCTGTCACAGTATCCGATAGACTTCAATTGTTTAGTGGAAGCCTCGTTATTCCTTCAGTTCAAGTTTCTGATGCAGGAACTTACATTTGTGTTGTGAATAATAGTGTTGGAGTGGAGAAAGTCGAAACCTCTCTTTATGTTACAGGTAAGTGATAAAGCCTCGTTTTTACCTATTTATCATTGTTATTGCTCGAGAATAAGCTTTTTTACATGTAGTTAATGAACTAATTTTTAAAATCTTGAATAGACAAAAAAAAATGCATTAGATCAGGTCACGAATTTCATCTTGTTTTAGAAAAAATAATAGGGGTAATCAAATTGTTTGCAAAAATTTCGTACTTGTGCACAGATAGAAGGGACTTACAAACGGCGACTTTTTTCTTTCACTTCCACTTCAAAAGTCAAAGTGGTTTCTAGTGCGCATGCGCCA
>JAQGCC010006363.1:0-10321 GCA_034698905.1 Xestoiulus laeticollis
GGGTTAGGCAGCGCCGCAGGCCGGCGTCTCCTATGATATCCCTAGCGTGGCGGTGAATTAACCGAGTAGAACCAAATGTTGCACGTTTCTAATTTGCTAGGAGATTTTGTAGAGAAAATGTGTGCAAAACAATTTATAGTATTCCCGCAACATTTTTTTTAAAAAAAATTTACTTGTCGCAGAGCATCTATATTCTGAATTTCCACAACGTTGACTTCATGTCTGAAGTCTTGTATTTTTTTATATAAAATTGGTCCAAAAAATTCATTTAGCAGTATATTTAAAATAACGTACAGTGCAGAATGTGCATTTCAAAAATACAATTTTTTATTAATTTAGGAAACCTTATTGAAAGCATTGCACCAACATGATATGATCATGCGAGTGAATTTAACGAGTTATTACGTGCAACTGGTCATAAGTTCTTAAAGCCTCAGCTTTTTATGTTATTATAGCACTGGTTAAATTTGCAGTCGTTTAGACGTTAAGTTTGCAAACGAACTGTTAACTTTTGTTTTTCCTTAACACTAACAGAGAATGTAACCTTATTTTTATATTGTTTTGAGTTTTTTTTTTTAGCTAATCCCTGGTTGATTTTTTTAAATTGCGTTCTGACTATCCAATAGTCTTCTATTTCAATATGTACATCTACGCTATAACTATTATCAAGTTAGCTCTATGCGCTCTATTCTCTATTTTGCCCGACTCGTGCATTTGTGTGCTATTTTGTTCCAATCGTCAGTGTCAAAGCACTTATACCGTAGCTTTTCAGATCATCCCCCTCAGCTTATACAATAAGGAATATAGCAAATGTGTTAGACCCAACTGTTCGAGTCAATACTTTTGTTACAGAGTATTAAATTTTATCCACTTAATTTTGATTATTTTGAGACTACTGAGAAGGTGATGCCGAAGGAAATTGCAGAGGTTGAATTAAAAAATATTTTCCTTGTTATCCGGCCCATTTAATTATTAAAAATAAAGAAATATAAAGAAAATCAATGTAAATGATATTTTATGTTGAATACTTTCCATATAATTTGTTAAAAACGTTTTTTTTTATTACTAGGACTGACATATTTATCAAAAATTAACTATAGAATTTACATTTATTTTATTTCCAAGTTCATTGTTAAATAAACTTTAATAGTTGCAATTTGACAACATTTACCATTGAAGTTGGAAAATAATTAAATTTCAAATGTATAGTGAAGTACCCTATAAATGCACATGGATAGGTATTAATTGTTAAAAGTAGCATTCAAATTTGAGAAATGGGCAGATGTGGAAATAATATTTTTATTATAAATGAATCATTTTTATT
The DNA here is from genome assembly GCA_034698905.1 of Xestoiulus laeticollis. Lineage (NCBI taxonomy): Eukaryota > Metazoa > Arthropoda > Diplopoda > Julida > Julidae > Xestoiulus > Xestoiulus laeticollis. The sequence goes on from JAQGCC010006363.1 coordinate 1,325, forward strand.
ATAAATTTAAAATTAAATTTAACATATTAAAGACATAATTTATTTGAATTTAACCGGGCTTTTAATTTTAAATCCACCAACAGATGGCGCTCATTGTTGAGAACTGAAAAATCGAATCAAGATGTCTGCTTTGAAGAAGTTGAATTTTGGAGGTCGATTGATTTGCAAGGTGATGTTATATTATTAATTAGTCAATTAACCTAAAATTTCAAAATTAGATGATTAATTTGGTTGGGAGTATACCTGGCTATCAGATTGGCACCTACATTTTCATTTGTTTGGAGATAAATCTGATATGCTGTATGCAAGGGATCTGCTATTCTATTTTAAGAAATTCATGTACATGTACATACATGTAAATATATATGGGAATTTCTGTCGTATTCAGGGTTCTGAGAAACTAAAGTGCTGTCGGGGCAATCAAATAAAGCAGTTATTTGCTGAATAGAATGTAGATTAACCATGGAATATTGCATATCCAGAATGTCACAAACCATTTGTGTTAGGTTAAATTCAAGCACCTGCATTTATTTATAAATTTATGGGCCGCATTGAACTTAATTTTATGGTAATAATTTGTTGTTATTGAAAAACTTATTTTCCTATATTGCATTATAAAATAAGTTATTTAACAAGTCTGTCAATGACACTTATACATGTAGAGTCAATTTGTATAACATTAATGATATATGCCATGTAGGCCTAGGCCTATATATAATTCGATCCTCAACAATATATATTTAGATAATTTTATTTAAAAAAATTCCCTATGGCAGTTTCGGTAAAAAGTGCTTATATATGTTATGTCTAATGTTTCAGTCTCTAAATCCACATTTAAGCGTGCCATTTAGGAATTTCCACCAAAGTCCAAAGTTGCTGTCACCTGTAGGGGTGAGTACTATAATTGCTACTCGCAATTAAACAAAGCAGAAAGTTAGTTGTATTACAAGTTTCTTTGCCAAACAAAAATAACACATACGTAGGCGGAACCCCTTGCTCGGCCTGATGGAAAAATTAAATGCACCTTGATACCCGGTGATGGTGTTGGTCCTGAATTGGTGTCTGCTGTCCAAGATGTGTTCAAAGCTACTAGCGTGCCTATACAGTTTGAGCAGTATTTTGTTAGGTGCCATTCAGTTTTGTCTATGTTTCTCGTGAAAATTAGCACAGTCATAGACTGGTCTACGAAACACGATGGCCATTTAGCCACGGTTCTGGGGAACTATAATGATGAAATGATCATGAATTCCAATGCAGATTGGACATCGTGTTTTTTAGACTGTCACGTACAGTAGTCAAGTGTTTGCTAACACTAGTTCATGTTGTTTGTGTTAGTGAAGTGCATCCGTCATTGAGTGCTCCGTTGGAAGATGTTGTTGCATCTGTAGTAAAAAATGGCATGGCCTTAAAAGGGGTAATATCGACACCGTACCAGCAACAATTTGGGGATCTACAGTCATTGAACATGAAACTGAGGTTATGATTGTTATTTTGTATCGCAATGGGCGTTCTTGAAATTCCTGAATTCTTGGTGCATTTATTGCAGAAAATCCCTGGACCTTTTCGCCAATGTCGTCCACATTAAGAGCCTGCCTGGATTAAAGAATAGGCACACTGATTTGGACTTTACTATAATTCGTGAGCAGACAGAGGGAGAGTATAGTGCTCTGGAACACGAGGCAAGAGTTAAAATAAATTAACATTTTATTTTACAACTTAGTTGCTCGAACAGTGGGCCATCAAATTAATAGCAAAAAAGTTTAATCGAAATTACATCGCAATTTTGCCTATATTTGCCTAAAATTGGCTTAATATTTATGTAAAAGTCTGGCTGAAAAAGTTTTGTACCGATTTTGTACTTTTAATACAATTAAGACCAACTTAAAATCTGCAAGACATAAAATCCATTTTTGATTTGGTACAGGTAATCGATGGCGTCATTGAATGCTATAAGATCGTTACCAAAGCAAAGTCTCAGCGCATCGCAAAGTTCGCTTTCGATTATGCCACCAAGTTTGGCCGCAAAAAGGTGACAGCAGTTCACAAAGCCAACATTATGAAACTCGGCGATGGGCTTTTTCTCAGGTGCTGTGAAGAAGTAAGTTTGGTAGAAGGATTGGATCCCAGTCTTATAAGTTTAAATTTCAACATTGAAAACTTTATATTGACTGATATTCCTATGAAATGGTGTAAAAATTTAACAACACGCATTTTGCAAATGATTGTTGTTTTCCAATTATCAGATTTCACAGTATTATCCTCAAATTCAGTTCTCCAACATGATCATCGATAATTGCACCATGCAAATGGTGTCCAACCCTCACCAGTTTGACGTTCTAGTGATGCCAAACCTGTACGGCAATATCATAGATAATTTGGCAACAGGTTTGGTAGGCGGTGCCGGTGTCGTTGCAGGCGAAAGTTACAGTCCCGATTGCGTGGTTTACGAACCGGTAAGTTTTTCAGCAGGAAAGAAGGAAAAATCAGACCATTTCCAGATGCAACAGCTATTAACTTTACTTGCCATTTTGTACTTAGGGAGCTCGCCACACGTTCTCCGAAGCAGTCGGAAAAAACGTGGCCAATCCAACAGCAATGCTGCTCTCTTCTTGCAAAATGCTTCGCCATGTGAATCTGGGATATCATGCTGATATCATCAAGAAATCACTGATGAAGGTGTTGAATGACGGAAAGGTAATGAATCGTTTGGTGGAAATATATGCTTATCACGTTAGTTTTAATTTCTAAAAACGCTGCTTTAATTTCAAGGTTCGAACAAAAGATATTGGTGGGCATGCATCGTCTTCAGAGTTCACTTATGCAGTCATTAACAACCTTCAACATTAGTAGAAAGTTGAATCTCGAGAAGAAAAAAAAAGTTATGAAGTAGGCCTAGTCACTCCCTCTTATTTATTTGACATGCAATTTATTGTGTAATATCACAAAAAATACATTTTCCTCTGGCAGGTAAACTGATGCCAGCCAACTTTATAATTAATTTTCTTGAGCGCATGCCATGACGTATGTTTCTTTTATCTTGATATACTTTTTTTTCCACAACTACTGAACATATTTCTGCCATGGTGTCATTCTTATGACATCTATTGAGATCGTAGATTTTTTAAAAATAATTATTAGCTTAGTGTTGCAGTGAACAGCAGTTAAATGTTTCATTCAAGATCGTCATTTTCATCCTTCATAGTGAGTTGTAGCATTAGGTCACACCATCTAGCGCTAAATGATTGATAAATGAACAAATAACTAAAGCTAATTTAACACGAGACTATTGAAAGATTTATTTGCAATATGAAACCCATTAGTATTCATTGGAAACTATTAGAAGGTGATTATAAATAAAGTTAATTTGCTCGTTAAAGCTCGAGCTAAAAATTTATCTTGGCATCTTATTAAACACTAAAATGGATTTAGCAAGATTCGCTTCAGCATTTTAGCATAATGTGCCTTTAATTTATTGCTTTAAATGTATTTGAAATGATAAGAATTTGAGACGTTCTTGAGATATGAGTCCAAAAAAAACATGAAATAATCAATAAATACAAAAGCCTGATGAAGAAAAGAGCTTCTTTATGAAAGAAACGTTTTCTACAGTAAAATTAACACAAAAATATGAATCTAGCAAAAAATGGCAAGAAAATTACAATTATCTTATTGCTTAGGAATTTCTTCATTTATTTTCTTCCAGCAACGTTAAAATGCGATCCAATTTTTCGTTCTGTCTCTGTTCTTGCTCCGTCAAATGCTTCTTTAATTTCGTCCATAACCGATCCTCGGATTCTTGTATTAATGTTTGCACGACGGAATAGGAAACTCCGATACTCTCGCTTTCCCTGAAACAAAAAGTGAATCGCATCGAGGTTGTTTTCGTTTGCATTATAAGCTAAGAACAGTCAATGCTAAGATAACTTACTGAGTATGTCTAGATTCACTCGTATCAATGTCTTCATTTTGTTCAGCTGTGGACCTTTTTGGCAGGGCTTTCTCATGGCTGCCATTGGACGAGATGACGTTTTCCTTTTGACTGGAATTGAGCGTGCTCTGAATAGCCAGCGGTGGTGCAGCATCTGTTCGGCGACCAAGCAGAGCGAGAAGCATTGGCAAGCTGGGGGTTGCACCAGCATTTGAAGCCTTGAGCAATTTTGCGAGGCTTTTTGCCCCATCTGAGAGCTGAAGTCCTTCTTCTTCCAGTTTTGTGATAATGCCACCAACATTGGAAGAAATTCCAAACGAAGAAGATGGCACGACCTCGGGTGTTCTTTCAGAGATGTGTAGGACTGCACCGTAGAACCACATCTTATTGGGCTCTCGCAGTGATAGAAACTACACAACAAGAGATTCAGAGTTGAGCAAATAGATCACACACGATGGGCAATGCTAGCAAGCTTCAGCATACATCACCTTGATTCTACATCCATTTAATGGATGTGCAAATTCTGCTTCGCTGCGGTAGGCAATGAAGTCGTCATCAACGTCGTCCAAAAGGAAGGATCTCACCGTTGTAACATACTCGTCTAAGTGACTGTAAATTTCCAAGTGACGAGCCTCGCTGATCACCGATATGCCACTGATCAACTGCTGCGCCGGAGCCTTAAACGCCACGTACAGCGTCTCTGGCTCAGAGTCCTCCTTGCTTTGCAAGAGTACGCACGTGTCGGCAGAAACCACATCTTCCACATCTAACCTACTTAACGAAAAAAACAAGGTTGGGTAAGTATTGCCAGCTATGGTTTTCATATTAATTGTTTACTTTGCTAAGCTTAGTTAGCTTGACACCTAGGCTAGTTTGGGCCAAACTGGTCTATTTCTGCACACGAGGAATGGACCTCCTTCCCCTACCTGGGAATTTTGGCTACAATGGGAACTTCTGCTCCCTCTCGAGATGTCGTTAAAGCTGACTCCAGACAATTATCATTTCACATAAGCACAGGTGATGGGACGCGTATAGAACCTGTTCAGACGATGCGGTTAAAATGTCGTTCTTTTTATGATATATTACGTAATGTTTGCCAATGCTGTCATAGCTCCGAGGAAGAGCTTCAAAAACGGTTTACACAATGGAACTTGCCGCCATTGGCAGGAGAGTCGAGGCTTTATGCCGGATTCACATCTAGGCGGATTTTGTCCGCCAGGCGGAGGCGGACAGCTCCACGCATGCGCAGTGCATCTTTGGCCATAATTTGGCCATACTTATTTTGGCCAAAGATGCACTGCGCATGCGGGGAAGCTGTCCACCTCTGTCAGGCGGATAAAATCTGCCTAGATGTGAATCCGGCATTAGAGGCTCCGTGAGAACAGGGCTTTACACCACGTGAAAAAAAATTGCATGCATTTGTTTACGTCATATGAGGAGCATGCGGATATAAAAAAGTGAGCCTCGTACATGCATCTATCGTGCTATGCAATTCTAAAAACGCATTTTACTTTTTTTTCACGTGAAATTTGTAAAGTGAAGTACTGTTTGAAGCCAGCTTAACTTGCAGAGAGCAAGGGGGATCTACACGAAACCTCAGATTAAACTAATCCAAAAGAGCCGCCACTTAGGGATTCGAAAAATTCTAACCGACCTCGAGCGGGATGCAAATACCGCACCTTTGGATCTAGAGGACAGACCCACTCGACCATTGGCGTCGGCAACTCTGATATTGACCTATGAATGATGTGGGTATATATCCAGTGCCGGATTAAGCCCTGTGGAGGCCCTAGTCTCGGGGCTTTGTTTTAAAAAAAACCGTAAGGACAAATCAACACTTGATGACTGGCTTCGGCAATATCTGGTAGGACCTTATTGGTTGTCGCAGATGCTGGCTGGGCCCTTCGGCAATTACCTAAATTGCCTAATTTAATAATCCAGCGCTGGATATAACAGCAAAAAAAATATAGGGATAATATATTTTCCCTGCAAAACTTCTAAAAAAATATTTCTCATGAGAGGAATTAAGTTGGTGTTGTTCTTTAAGACAGATCAAATTCTATTGTCACGTTAGATTTTATTTTTCCGCATATACTTACTTGCAATTATCAATGTCTTTGACCAAATACACTGCATTGTTGACATGTTTCCCATTGGCAGTTTCCCAGGAAGAATATATCTCTATCTGTTCGCTTGAAAAAGGCTCCATGTACAATTAAGTTGAGGCTGCTCCCACACAATGATTTTCATTCATAAATACCCAAGCTATGAACTGGATGAAATGCACAGTTTTTAGCAGTGCATGGCTAGCAGCATTCTATACTGTCTATATGAGCTCATTTGGTCATACATGTACCAAAATGAAACTAAAGAAGATTTTCCGATACTTGCATTTTTCCTATCCAAACAATTAAAAGCATTTCTTATTGATGCGCATCTTGGAAGGTCTAAATGGTGTCTTGGTGCTTGTCAATGTTTGAAATTTTTGCAGAATTAAAAATGCTGCAGCAATTAAATGAGATGGTGCCACCTGTAGGTATCATGACAAACTAAAAAAGGTGGGAAATTTCAAACTAAGCAATTGAACAAAAAATTGTGTAATAATGGTAAAATAGTTTTTTCACTATGAGTAACATTGAAAGTTTTATATATTTTTATAATTTGGTAACTAGATAATAAGTCCTACTCATAAATATTTTCAGTTGCACTAATTTAGTCATTCCAATTTCGTTTTAGTAAAAATACGTAGAAATGTTAAAATATAGCAAGAAATTATTAGTACATGTATTTAAAATGTACAAAACGGAAAATAAGGAAATTACACGATGATTTGGTAAGCTTTCTAAAATAAATAATTTTCGTGATTCAAATATATGCATACTATATATATACATGTACATGTATATATGTTAATTACAGTGACATTTTTTCTATGGGATTGTTATGGGATATGAGATTCCCTAACGATGATATGATCGACCTATTTTATTATTTTAGCTATGATAAGTAATATGAGTCTAATTATATTTAAGTACAGTGGATTCTCTCTATTCTGAACACTCATGGGGCCGACCAAAAGTGTTCAGATAACGGAGGTGTTCATTATAGAAAGAAATTGGGAAATTTACATATGAAGTGAGTTTATAGACTGTATAAAAGAATTTGTATTTTTCCTGAAGATTCAGTTCTTTCAGTTATTTCGTTTTTCTGCTTATTTCTGACATCTGTGTAAGAAAGCAAAATGATGCAAAAACGTCTCCTTTGCCAAGCAAAAAGAAAGAAAAACGGAACTGATAATGCAGAAACAATTAAACACTTTCATGCACAAATTCGGAAAAAATGAATTCAAAAATGGGAATTCCCCTGCAGTTCTTACCATTGGAGATCAATGAACAAGCTCAAATTTTCCTAATTCCAATACACTGTATGTTACATGTACATGTCCACTTATAAACAACTTGAGACTGTGAAAACTGACTGGATAAGAATAACAGCTGAGGCTAAAGTCTAGCCTGGATCTAGCCTCAAGACAGGTAAAGCCATCAAATTTTCATGCTAGGGGAATTCCCCTAATTCTGATTGCACGGTTCAGTTTAGGGAGAGGTAAAGGTACAATGGGGACCAAAAGTAGCGTTCATAATACTGAGGTGATCAGATTAGAGGGTATTCAGAATACAGGGAGTTCATCCAATGTTAAGTCTATGGAGTTCCCAGGACCACTGAAATGTGTTCATAATACCGGGGTGTTCACATTAGAAGGTGTTCAGACAGAGAGAGTCCACTGTATTTTAAGTTAATAGTTTTTGTTTCGTCCAGTTATTATATTCGAGTAGAAAATAAAAGGGTGAAATTGCGTGAAAGATCCAGATTTTTAACAAATAAGGATTTGATAATAAAAAAAAAATTATCTTGCAGAGAAATTGACTGGCGATGGCTACTTTTTGACGAATTTTGTGAATTTTCTAACGCTTTTTTTTTAAAAAAAAAATAAGTAAACTTAAAAACAATCCAAAATTACACGTGAAAAAATTCAAATGGACTGCAAATTGCAAATGCTCAAGCAATGGTGGATTTTTTTTCACGAGTAATTTTGGATTGTTTTTAAGTTTACATATTTTTTTTTTTAAAATAGCCTTAGAAAATTTACAAAATTTGTCAAATAGTAGCTATCGCCGGTCAATTTCTCTGCAAGGTAAAACTGTTTTTATTATCAAATCCTTATTTATGTACGTAAAAAAGCTGGATCTTTTACGCAATTTCGCCATAGCATTTTTTATAAGTTGGGCGGTATAGCGATGACAAAAAGCCTGGTTTTGAAGATTTCAACCAACTTAATTAATATACTTTTTATTCTAAGGTATTTACTAGCAATCTCACGGAATTTGGTTTTATATGAAGAAATTTCACCACGTTCCGATATACATGTATTGCATGATTTATTAAAAAGACGAAAATTTTTGCTTTCTTTCTCTATAGGATGGTGTTTGGTTGTGCTCATAGTTTGCTCCTAAAATTAACTCCCTAATATATGAACTTTATTTTACACAGTGTACATTGTACATGTACAGTGTATATCTAATACCGGGTGAACAAAAGGACTTTATACCCCTAATGACTTTTACACCGCTTTAGATATGAAAATTGTGTTAATGTGGTTAAATAGGAAGTCATGCATTAATGTGTGCTCTATCCTAAATGTGCTCTATCCTAAACGGAAACCTAAATCATAACTTTAGCCGTGACACTTAGGACAAAATGTAAAATTAGGAAAAGAAAATAATGCTCTGTTTGTATGAAATTAACTGTTTTCGTCTTAATTGGCAATAATTTCAAGTTTTTACAATGTTTTGAAGATCAGAGGGAAACACCAAATGGTGCACTACAGTGAAGTGAACATTTAGGTTGAATGAGCTCCTACATTGTATTTTATGTACATTAGGTCGCTTCAATGCAGTGCACAACTAACTGTATGATACAGTCTAGCTACCATGGCTTAGGGTGCGTTCACACGGGCAGATTTTTGTCTGCCAGATTCCCAACACCAACTGTCTGGCAGTGAAATCTGGCCG
>JAQGCC010006364.1:0-10318 GCA_034698905.1 Xestoiulus laeticollis
GGGGGGAGTCATCCATGGCATTATGTCACAATTTTTAGTCAAAAAATTGTAGGAGAGATTGTTGAAAAGAGGCTTGAACTGCATGACAATTGGTTAATTGGAGATGCGCATGAATCTATAATTTTAATTTTATATAAATTAAAATATATATTATTATAAAAAATTCATGATTTAATAACCCTGTGAGTTTTATTTATAATTTTTAAAAATATTAAATGTTGGGTTTGTGACATAATTAAATAAGGGGGTTTATAAAATTGTGACAGGGGGATCTAAAAAGCTCTGTTTTTGAGTGACATCATTTATGCATGCAGGCCCCAGCGTACATTGTACATGTAATTCATACATACATGATGCGCTGTGGAAGTTTTAGATCTTTTTTGTATATGGCAAGAAATAAAACGTACACTACCAAAATTGCATGGTTACAACCAATTACGTAATGTTATTATGCTTGTGACAGAAAACCATCCAAGAAAATAAAATATAAAAATCATGATTATGACTGATTTTTAGAGGAACTGTCCCGACATTTGCGTTTATCAATGCTACTCCGGAAAATCACAAAAATAATGGTTTCGAACCATGCAGACATTCTCTAATCCCAGGCTGATAACTATAGCAACTGCATGGTGACCTGACGTTTACGCAGAGGGAGAACTAAATACATCCAAATATTTTGTAATATATATGTCCAATTTATTTTAAACCTGCTACACACTTGTCTCCCCTCGGAGGGGCGAGTCATGACAAGATGTCTCGCCCTTCTGAGGGGAGACAAGGCGAGGATGCCCTAGACACTCTTGTTGGCATATTTCTCTGGCAGTCTTGCCAAAAACTAAAAAGATGAAATACAAGTTCCAAACAATCCAAGATAAGGCAAACTTTATGCAATAAAATCAACATTTTTGATGTTGTATGTCTGAATTGCTATAGTGCCCCCTGAATGGAACCAGAATCCTACTCGAGGATGGGACAGAAGTGGAGGACGACGATTATTTCTCCTGTCTACCAGAAGATACGCTGTTTGTGTTGACGCCAAAAAAAGAAACCAACTATGCATGTAAGGCAATTTATTTATGCTAAGTAAAACGTCATTAGTAAAGTTATTTAGTTTTCTTCACTTACATATGTACGATTTTTAAAAAGTCTGGACAATGACGTCCAACTTGTTAAGTAAAATATGGAAATTGCCTCTGCCATCAACGGAAGAAATGCAATCTGTTATAAAGACATTTATCAGTGACAAGGAGACGCGGCAGCACATTCAAGACATGCTTGAAAAGTCAACTATGAATTTGGACGACTCCAGAAAGGTTGATTCGGCTTGGTTTAGGGGTAAAAGCAAACTCTTATATGCTGTTCCTTTCAAATTTTAGACTAGTTTGGTCCTAAACATTCATATTTATTATTTTATTTTCGATGGCAAGTGAAGGAATCCCAGACAAGGTTATATCCAAAGAGGAACACATGACCAAAAATGCCAAAGACAGAGTTAGAGGTTATTATACCAGGGTAAGGTGGACAGAAAATGACAAAATTTGAATATGAGGAAACAAAATCCTTAAATATTGCCATTTCAGACTAAAGATGAGGTAGAGAGGCTGTTGTTTGGGTCTCAGTCTAAAAAATCGGATCAAAAGAACAGTAATTATCAGGTCTTCCGTGACACGTTTGAGGAGATAAGGAAAGAACTTCAAATAAACTGTTTTTATTCCGGGTACTTCAACCGGAACCACCAAACATTGCGACTGTGCAACGAGGATGGATGGTTCAAATGTCAAGGCGAATATGACTCCAAAAAATGCAATATGCAGCACAAGTTGAACCCATATGGTAGCAGAGAAGCTCGTATTATCTTTTCCACTTGGAATTTGGATCATGTGTGAGTTTTCCATTTTCTATTTTTGATGATGAAGTCTGCAAAATGTCTAGTTTTCAAATAGGAATACAAAACGTGGTTAAAGAAATTATAAACAAAACATTTATTTTCGTTTTTACAGCATTGAACGTTCACGCAGCATAATTCCAGCACTAGGCGAAGCCATTCGTAATGCAGAACGACAAATAAACTGGAAATATTTTTACAATTTGCTATTCTTGGCCAGAGGGACCGAGGCACATCTACAGGATGGAAATCTGAAACTCGTGCACATAGTGTGCCACATAAAGGCCGCACACACAAACTTTACCTGTGATAAGAACAAGTATTACATATCGCGCCACAAAATTGGGTGCAATAAAAAATAAAATTTTCTTTGAACCTATTTCGGCCAACAACTTTTTGGCATGTGCTTGGGCTTTGCCATTAACCGACTAGAGACGGATTTGCGCTTACAGAAATAAATGCACTAGGAACAAGTGCTTTACGAATAACTTAAGCTGGATGGTATGCATGTGTTTTCTCCTTTACATCACATCGGCAGCAACCGATCATCCCTTTCCTCGGTTTCCGACTCATCGTTTCCCAAAGGATCTCCAATTCCTTGATACATTTTGGATTCCTGCCTCGTACCACAGCGGCACATATAATCACAGCCATCCTGAAAAGCACCAGAGGCACGTTTCAAATAACACACGGGCATCTTCACTTCAGGAATGCATGCTATCCACCCAATCAATTAATGGGCAATTCTCAATCCAGATATTTCATTCATTCTTAATGGATGTATTTTGATATTGTCTCCACTTTCTATATTTTAAAAGCAATATAGATAAAATAAAGACTTACAGCGACTAAGTTTCCAAACTCCTTCCACATATCATAGTTAGGAATTTGTTCGACCCCCTTTGCCCTCACAACAAATCTTCGATACATAAACCCAAAGAAGAAGTACATCCCAGCAACTGTGAAAAAGCTACAACGACATACAAAGGCAAAGCTTAATAATTATCCACGTTTGGAATTAGCAGAAAGAATTTCTATATTTAAAAAAATGTTCACTCACATAATGCAGAAAACTGATCCAGCACTAAGACCTACAACTGGAGATTTGTCGCATAAATGATCTGTATTAAGGACGAATGAGTAATGCCACTGTTCTTGTACTTTGTCTCGATTCGTGTGCGCCACAGCGAAACTCTTATTTTGAATACAAAACGATATATATATATATAGCTTAATGCAATTCACATATGCTGACCTTATGCCATACTAACTAAATATTATGAAAACCAAATAGTTTTATGAAATATCAAAAGCTTTCGTCTCAAGTAGCATGCAGCAAGTTTTGAACATCAGATATGGGGATTTTCATAAATACACAAAAAAGATTAAAAATGAAATAAACCTTTGATGATTTTGGATCGCATACGAATATAATCGTGCTCGCTTGAGGTAGTGAAGCAGTGCAGTTTGGTAGAACAGTTGGATCACCACCAGAATATGTTATTGATACCCAATTTCCTAAGATAAAAATTATATCCTGAATTCCAACCTGATAAGACAATTCCATACTTTTACCAGTTAAGTATTGCTTACTTCCAGAGGTAATGAATGCATTGGTATAAGTGCCAATCGATCCCATACAAACTTTACCATCTTCTATAACGACATTAGCACCGGGAAGAGATGCGCAAACAGCAGATGACGGTGTGTCACAGAGTCGAAATCTAAATGTCAGCTTCTTTCCACCAACATCATAATCAGTAAAAAATCTGTTTCCAAAAATTAATCTCAATATTACTTTCACACGAGTAAAATCATGCAATGATGGACAAAACTTATATTTGAAGATTTATCCTGAGATTTTTTAATAAATGAATTTACACGAGTTAGCCCATGCAAATAGTAGGCCTATAAATTTATCAAAATAAGCTTAGCAATACCCATCAATGTTCAAAAACAGAGATTCTGAACAACAATATAAAACCATGAATGATTAATGTAACCTATATTATTTCATTATCAGTGTAGGTGTCAAGGTTAGATCTAAATATTTCATACATGTAATGTGTATATATGCCCGATTTATGTTAGCTTTGGTTGGTTTAGGTTTGGGTAGGCAAAGAACCAAGTTATATATGTTGTTGTATCTTCCTTGTTGAAATGCTGTTAGCAGTTTTGGCACTTCCCTTGCCGTTAGTGATTACAATGTATATCAGATTAAGGTTCAATAAAGCCTTCATGAATAATACAACTTCTTTATTTATTTAAATAACAGCCACATTTTTATTCCCGTAAAAAAAATAACTTACGTTTCATTTCGCAATGAATCTAGCCGCTGAAGTTGGGCTTGTACGTATTGGGAGGCGGTGCCGATTTGTGTTGGAAATAGACAGTTGTCCGCAAATGCCGTTACGACCAGACTAAAGCCGAATATATAACCAAATAACGTATTCATCTTATATCTTTGGCAAAATACCTCAATGAATTCAAAAACCAAAATTAGAAATGTTATGTCGCCCTCAAGTCATCCTTGTATAAGCAGCCATCTTGACAACTAAACAAAGTAAAACAACAACTGTAAAAGCGCTTCAACTAGCAGACTACTGTTGTCTACTAGAGGGCTCTCGCATCATGACCGCATTCAACCAATAAATACATTAATCTATATGTGGCGGCAAATTTGAATAAGTGATGCAAATGCCAGGATTGATTTTAATACATCTCAATCACTTGTGTTGAAAAACAAGGTTGACTGTCGTGAAATAGTCAGGGAAAAGTAAATATTTTGTAAAAAGTCAGGGAAATTCAGCAGAGATATTACATTTGTTTTCATTTTCACAAAACGTCAAAAGATGGCTCAGATGGCACTCAACCAGCCCGGTATCCACAGAAATGGGGAATTCCCCTTTAATTCATTTTGACATCATTCTACGTACTAGTATATGCAAATCATTCACGCTTTTTAACCAAAAAAAATACTTTTTGTGGCATACTAATCTTGAATAAACATAATTTAAATTATTTCCAGAGCATCCTAAAAAGCATCCTAGTTGGCTACTGATGACCTGCATACATTTTAAGTAGGATCTTTTATTTTCCACTTTTAGCCTCGAATACAGTACATTCAGTCATGCACATGTACAGTGAAACCTGCTAAAGGTACGTATAATGTATGCAGAGGTGGTGCACTTTACCAGGCTTTTTTAGTGTACTTAATAGGTGTCTATGAATCATCTCCACACAAACATTCCACAAATTCACGAACTTTATTTATTATTAGAGGGATTGGGGCAGGCCTCCCTTAATGCTAACCACAATGACAGCAATGTATGTTTTTCCAATGCGTTCTCGTTAAGGTTAATTAAGTTGACGGGGCATTAAGGGAGGCGTGCTCAATCCCTCTATTGAGGAGGCCTCCCTTAATGCCCCGTCAACTGATTTACCTTAACGAGAACGCATTGGAAAAACATACAGTGCTGTCAATGTGGTTAACATTAAGGGAGCATTAAGGAAGGTGCGCTTAATCCTTCTATTGACTGTGTCGGAAGCACACTGGGCCTTAATTCATAACCTTTCAGTACCTGCCCCCCATTACGTCCGCTTTTATCCAACCCCTATACCCCTTTTTTAGACGTCCCCGAATCTAAAGGAAAAAATTGAAATAATAAAAAGGAGATGGTTATAAGCATTGGCTGCCTTTTATTAGAGAAGATAATGTCATTTTCTATGAATTTAGCTCGATATTTGATGAAAGAATGGAAAAATTTCACGAATTTGTGATATAATGTACCTATTGCATTTGATTTGATAAAAATACGAAAATTGTTCCTTATAGGAACTTTAGGATGATGCATAAGAAACTTGCCTAAGTGCAGCAATGATTCCTGCAATGTGTGTAATGTAAACTTCTGAACGTGCATGTAGTTGCATATTTCTTGTAAAAGGCAATATATCATATCTGCTATTTAATATCAAATGACAAAACTTGAGTGGATCATCGAGAGTCAAATTCACTTCATATAGAAACCCCTGTGGGAAATATTTTTAATGAGACATATGAATATATTTTTGATGATTTGCAGCACTATAATGTATAATGCCGTATTCTCACTACGCGTTTTTGCGACAGAAATCGGTGAGTGTGCACTCACCGATTCTCACCTATTTCATGCGCACTCACCGATTTCTGCAGCAAAAACGCGTAGTGAGAATACGGCATAATTCCTCCAATATTGTCGATTTTAAAACTTTGAAGCATAATGGGAAATTTGTGGAATTATTCGCCTGAGGAATATTTTTGAGTATGCTTTGCTCAACCGCAAAATAAGCGTAACAATCTATAGCTGAAGGCATGATGAAAATGAAATTGTTGGACACTTGAGTTAATAAAACCATGTCGGAAGAAAGAATTCGCTCTGAGCAAGGAATATGCCATACTGAATGTAGTTTCTAACTTTCTATTTTCGTATGCTGTTTGTCGTAATGGAGCATGGAGAGTATGGAGTATGACATGGCCTTGAAATGGAGCGTTTCGATTGGGCAATCTAAAATAACTGCCATCGGGAAACCAATCGAAACGCTGCTTTTCAAGACCATGCCATGCTCCATGCTATTCGATGCTCTACGCTGTTTTTACCCTTAGTGAATAGAAAAGAAAGAATAAATAAAATGTTGTTTATAGTATAGACCTATAGCTCGATATGTTGCATCGTTGTTGTAATGTATATGTTGCGGTTTACCGAACACATAAAATTCGGGTGATGGTGAAAGAAACATTAACAAACAATGGATTTTATGATCAAATAAATTAATGTTTATGTACTTCTGCGATTGGACAGTCTACCATTACAACAAAATACGGCAAAAAGTATATCCTCATCATATCCAATATTGAAAATAATTGTCAAGAAAATTCAATAGCTGAAGCGCTGTACGTTTTATAGAAAACCTATTAAGTCTTTTGATCAAAAGGCATGCAGATTATGCTTTAACAACTACACTGAAGGTAAAAATATATTATAATTATGCATTTATACACCGAATCCTTTTAGTGAGGTTTTCAAGAAATAAACATAGTTAAGGCATACAGTATGCCGACTGCCAATTAGCCACCATCAAATTTACATATTAAAACCAGGGCAATATATATATCGATATGAATAAGCTTTGTATACTAAATAAACAAATACAAAATGTTTCCATGGGGTTAAGAATGCTAGACAATCGCAAATGGCTCTGTGAGCCACGGGTTTAACACTCATGGTTTAATTAGACACTTTCTATGACAATGTAAACGTATATGTAAGCGAACATGGTAAAAAAAATGGATAACAATTATACGTAAGGCACATCAACTATATTGCGTTCATTAATTGCACACTGTGGTAATAGTGCGCTATAATTTTGAATACCTTAAATTATCGATTTAAGCTACTCTTTAAGCTCTCTTCTTTTATATACGGTATATTGCGTACTGTCCATTGATTTTAAAGTGCTACTGGGAGCCATTTTCTAGGATCTCTTGAAGTGCATGGCGACGTTATCGAAAGCTATCAATCTGCACTCAAGTAGAAAATGCCTCTAAATGAAGAAGTAACTCTTTTTTTAACTGACTTTCACCTAAAAAGTTGTTTCTATGTATAAGCATGCAGCACACAGCTACAATGCAGTACCAATTCGTTCTTACTTTGTTATATTTTAAATTCCTCAGTTTATTTTTAAACGATTTTCTAAATAAGTTAACATCCAAGAATCCAAAGTAATACTGTACATGTATAGGAAGTTGAAGTTCAAATTGCTTGCCTCTGATTCTAACTATTGTATTTTTTTATATATGCTGTATATATATTGCCTGAAATTATCGTATAGCAATTAATTAGGATACATTTATACTGCTATCAAGCGACTGAGGCGACTATCTAGGGCGTTTCTATGACAATGACATTGTGAATACTTTACAATAGTAAAAGACATTATTTCGAACTCCACATGGTTAAAAAATTAAATCGATAACTGTGTTCATGCAGTTATAAATGGTGCACTGTAATTTTAAATGTCTTAAATTATCGATTTAAAGTACGGTACCTTTAAAGCCCTCTGCTTTATAATGCATACTGTCCATTGATTTTAAAGTGCCACTGGGAACCATTTTCCAGGATCTCTTGAAGTGGCGACGTTATCGAAAGCTATCAATATGCTCCCATTAAGAATAGAAACAAACGCCTCTAAATGATGAAGTAACTCTCTTTCTATATCCTATACTTTATATAGCCCGAAAAAACTCACGCAAAAAATCTGTTGGCTTAACACAAAATGGATTTAGATGATCGTCAGCTGTTAAGGTACAAATATTTAGCTATATATGATAGATAAACGATAGATACCGCATACTGCATGCAAGAAAGGGTGAACATGTTGAAAAGCGATAACAATTTGTATCAATTCACCTATTTTCATAAAGATCACTTTATGAAAATACTTTATGAAAAAACTTTATGAAACTTTATGAAACTTTATGAAAAAACTTTATGAAAACACTTTATGAAAATAGGATATATACAAATTGTTATCGCTGTAGATCTTGTATATCCACCTGTCACCTTCAATTTTATTTTTTCCATTACAGGATAACCATGGAAACCACTTTATAATAAGACAAACGTATATAGAGCGCAATGCACATGTGAATGCACAATTAATATTAATATTAAATGCTTTGGATGACGATCTCAACCTTCTTCAAATTTGGAATTTCGGTCGCTCACGGCTATCATTTTAACATATAAAGGATAAATAGCATAAAACATGGAAGCCATAATTTTGATCAAATATGCTGGAGTTCATGCTTGAAGGTACCATGCCATGCTATAATAATCTCCAGCACTATTTTACAATATATACATGCATTTTTCTACGTAAATGATCACATTAGGCGCTGAGATTTTGTAAAAACTTTACTAAACATTGATTAAATAAACATATATATAAACAATTTATAAATAAATATATAAACAATTTATTGCCAAGTTTTAGCTTTTCGAAATAAGATTCTAATATTTAAACTAAAGAGGTCTGAGTTTGCTTTTAGTTTTTAGGATAACAAGAACTGTTTTAAACTTAGAAAATTATCATTGTTCACGTCTATATTGTTATTTATAATCTCCAAAGTTTAAGACCAAACCAAAAGTTTTTCTATTCGGAGGGAGTGCTATTTTCAGGTGCAGCTAAAGTGATGACCATACATACACACCTTGCCGACTGAGTTTTCGCTATATGTTATTAACTTTTAAATGATTGTGTATACGAGCGCTTGTATAAAGCCTGGAACAGATAAGAAATGGAGAGCAAATCGCTGCAAAAACTGATTACATCAACAGAAACTGCATGCGGTGTTGAATTATATCGGAAATGAATGAATTATGGCCAAATTGATAAGAGACTTTTTTGGATAAACGGCTATACGTACGAGCTTGTAAATTCACATACAATAGTCTGAGCGTAAAAGGTAATCCGGGTTCAGACCAAGGTTATCACTATGAGATACATGTATACATGTACAGAATGAGCGTTTAAATAACATAAAAAAGCAGTCTTTCTTAAACGTGCTTGAAATAGTTGAAATAGTGATATAAAATAGTTTGATGATGAAAACTACATGCATAAACAAAAAACTTTTTAAGACTACATATATACTTAGAACAACAATAATACACAGCATGCAGAAGTCAATTTTTTTTTTCTTCTTAAAATGCCTTTTTAAACCAGGTGGATTTATAATGTACACTGTATATCAATGTTTCCTAAAGTGGTCCATATGGGCCCCCAGTTATCCATTCCAACCTGAGAGAGGTCCATGGTAGTGGACAAAAAATTAGGGATGAATGAGATGTAAATGGGGGTCCACGAGAGTGGATCGCATTTAGGCAGTCCGTCACCAAAATGTTGGCTTCCCATTCATGTAATAATGCACATAATATTCATAGTACCTATTGTATGTATACATGTATAGATATATTTATATATTACTTTCTTATAATACACATAAATTTCCTGATTACAAGTATATTTTATAAAATTGTATAAGTAGGCTCTATGTGGCATGCGGTACGTAACTTTTAAAAACTCAGTAGCAACACGTTGTGCGTATAGCAGCATATACTATATAAACTGTAATATACAGAACCGGGTAACCAAGAGCACCTACGGTGCTGTTTGATCCCGTTTGTCAAGCGGGTCGTATCTAAAATTGTGTAAAGTTTAGAGCTACAGATCGTGCAAAGTGTCATTATAATTATGACTACACTAATAAACACTATACGAAAAGAATAACTTGTAGTTCAACATACCTGTAAAACTTAAGGCGCGTTTACACCGCGCGAAAGTTTTATGAAAACCAGACGACTGTGGCAAACGAGAAAAACGATGCTAAAA
>JAQGCC010006365.1:0-10318 GCA_034698905.1 Xestoiulus laeticollis
TCATTTTATTTGATAAAGTTTTCACCCCAGGCCACACTAGGCTGGAAACGCGCGTTTTTGCTAGCCTCAAACAAGGATTATAATTTTTCGCAAAGAATTTTCGCACAATATATTAATGTGCAAATTTTATAATTCTAGAATTTAAATTAAATTCGATGCCATGCTTGAGGCTAGCCAAACGCGCGTTTCCAGCCTAGTGTGGCTGGGGGCTTCAAATACGTTTGCATGCGCGTGCTTGTATGTTCATCATGATATTAGCCGTAATTTAACAAAAAGTAACTACCAGTAGTGTTAGTTGCGTTGATTTTCCGTC
The DNA here is from genome assembly GCA_034698905.1 of Xestoiulus laeticollis. NCBI lineage: Eukaryota > Metazoa > Arthropoda > Diplopoda > Julida > Julidae > Xestoiulus > Xestoiulus laeticollis. The sequence continues at coordinate 314 of JAQGCC010006365.1, forward strand.
TCAGCATTTACTGTTTGAAACCGAGCTCATCACTTTTTCTGGCTTCTTTAGAAATTTACTTTTCGCATTGGCCACTTTCATTTGTCGTGGCATTTTTTGTTAAGCAGTTGCTAATTAATCATCGCAGTTTTTGCATTAATTGCTAACCGACTAATCTCATGTATTTGCTGGACATTTTCCAGATTACATGGAGCCCGGTGATGCAGGAGATGCTGATGAGGACATCACGCCGTCCCTAACTTTCACAACCACGTCATCTTCCTGGATGAGAGAAGCCAATATGGATGCTGATATTGATTCCTGGTCTAGACACTCACTGTTAAGACGATCGGAGTTCTTTTTCAACATTTGGTATTATGCCGATCGCCTCTTTAAGTAGTTGTTCTTGGACGAATGACTTGGGGGCTGTTGTGCACTTTTCAAAAAGCAATTTTGAAATTTTAAATTTTGAAATTTTAACAAAAAAAATTTAAATTTTTGAAATTCGAATTTGTAAATTTCGTGTTTTTGTCTCATCACAGATGAAATACTCCAAATTATGCTAGACTACTTTTTATAGCCCCTATTTTAATACAATTTTTAGATTACATTTTGTATGTTATTATAGTTTTTAAAAGGAATTTCAAAATTGCATTGTGAAGTGCACCCTTACTTTATATGGACCAAATGTGAGTGGGTGTAAATTAAACGGTTATGGTGGCCTGTAATTTGAAACTAAAAATAGTTTCAATCGATTTTAACTGATCTAAGTGTTTTTAAAGAAATCAGAAGAAAAGATGAATTTTTATAATTTTTTTTTGTTAAGTAAGAATGGCAAAAACCATCCTCGCTGAATTTTCGAGACTTGTTAATTATATTTTTTTTTCGTTATCGAATGTGTAATTTATTGTTTTTAACTTATGATGACCGCGAACTTGCACTCAAGATGTATCTAATATGCCGACCAATGTCATTGACATGACTTTGTTCCTAATGTGGAAATGTCTAACGATAGGTCATTTTATTTATCGTTTGTGGCAGACAGGAATCGACGAAGAATATTTTATTTCGGTGTTATTTTTCAGCGCGCTTTTTAATACTATTTAGAATAATTACGAGAAGCAAAGAATTTTAGCTTGGTTATTTTATTATATTATATATGCCAAAATTTTCCGTTTGTTGTTTATGCCTTTGCCACGACGTCACGTTATTTTTCGATTATTTGCGTCCGAATTACGAAAGTTAGTTTACACGAGCAGATACTTGATGACCTAAGGTCATCATACGAATAAGTACGATCTCCATCGCATAAAGTGGTACAATGGACTAGCAGAAGCCATTTTGCCACTCATGTCCATGGGATTTAAGCTTAATTCAATTTCTGGACCGCACTTGATTGATATGAGACGTCGTGCCATTTCTTGTTTTAGATTTTGTTTCGTTTTCGCACATTCAATGACGTAAATTGCAGTTGTGAGTGCTTGCTAATTATCTACTGCTTAACTATCGCTCTTTAATTTATTCCCTTGATTGTTTGAGTGTTTGATCATGCCAAAGTTGCAAGTACTGGATAATACCGGTTTGTGGTGTATAACTCGCGGCCATATGGTCCATCGAGGAATATAATAAATGTAGCTCCCCGTGTTATCTCTTTTGCGCAAATCTTATTTCTGGATTCATACTTTACCATCCAACATAATTCTGTGTTTCAATTAATTTTAATTTGTATAGTTTTAGCTCGAAAATTGTGATTATTTTTTCATAAAGAGTAATATAGTAGGCAATCACTGCAAGCATACGGGTAATGCGTAATTGCTCGCCTACAGGGGCAGCTTTTGATTCCGGTTTGCTGTATAGCTCTACAATATTTGTAAATCACTTATTACACGACTCAAATTTGATTCTTCTTTTGCAGCTTAAACAATTTAATAGTTTTATTATTACGCTGTATTTTAAAAAAAAATGGAGAAATGGTAGGCAATCACTGCAATCATCTGCGTATTGTGTGATTGCTAACCCACAAGGTTAGCTTCAGACTTGCTACCTTAATTAATACGAAAACAAAAAGATGCATGCAATTTTATTTAAAATCTATTGTCTACTAGCAAACGCAGAATAATTAAGTCTTACTTTTGTCTTGGTAATTCTGAGTTTTTCGAGAATCTAGTCATATCCCGTAAAAATGTGAGTAAGAAAACGTGACTCCAAAGATTCTGCATTACATAAATCAATGAAAAATTATTAATCTCATGCATACAGGTCTGATTTTTCCACCATCTCAACCACGTGGACCGCTCAAGATTCTGTACGTGGACAACGATTCCGTGGCAATGTCGTGGATTCGACCCGAAGACGATGGAGGCGCTGACATTGAATGCTATGTGGTACAAGCTAAGGAAATCAATGATGGGGAGCCAGTGAGCATCTTCCAGGTGTTCGACCCCTCCTCAACCACTCATCTGGTGGGAAACCTTAAAACCGGGAGGATTTATCAGTTCAGGGTATATGCCGAAAACGAGGCTGGAGTCAGTGATACTTTAATCAAGAAAACACCTGTGAGAGTGAAAGCCAACATAGGTATGATGCTTTTTACCGATTTCTAAGTGAGGCACTTCCAATACAAACTGCATGGTTAGGGATCCGGATCACCTTGACCCTCTTCCATTATCCGCTGTTGTAGTGATTAGAAGGGACCCCCACCCCCTACCTCCCCGAAGTGGGTTAAATGCAATGCAATTCACCGATATTTAAAAATATAATTTAATTTTTCAAATAGGTAAACCAGGAAAAGCAGGTAAACCTTGGTTGGTTGAAGAAACAAATAATGGCGGTATTACCCTCGCTTGGAATCCAGCTTTGCAAGATGGTGGTACCCCAATTATAAATTACATAATCGAAAGACGAGACGTGCTATCCGAGAACTGGGTTTTGGTAAATTTGACTACAGTCACCGAAACCCAGTACTGTCTAGGTAATCTTATTCCTGGTCTGGAATACGAGTTTCGAGTCAGTGCAGAAAACATTGCAGGTGTGGGAGAACCAAGTGTACATTCTGCGCCCATATCTATAAAATATCGCGAAAGTAAGAACAATTAATTAACAAAATGTTCTTAGTCATCTGACACTTTTCTGTATGTTATTTCTTATTATAATTTTTTTTTAAAGTTTTCCAGCCTCCGACTTTTATAGAGGAATTGAAAGACCAGGTTTTGATTGAAGGACAAAAGGCAACATTCGAAGTGATAACCAACGGAAATCCTGTCCCTGAAATTACCTGGTAAACCAATGTAAAATTCTTGAAATTTAGTGCGGAGACAACAAATTAACTTTTACTTTTGATACAGGTTTCGCAATGGGTTTAAAATTTGGGATGGAAGGAAAAACACTATCGTAACTGAAGGAGGTAACAGTGTCCTGACTTTTCCTGTTGTTGGCTGGGACTGTGAAGGGGTAATTGAATGTGAATCTGAAAACAGAGCTGGAATGGCTGTTTCTGCAGCGCGACTCATAGTGGAAGGTAATATATTACTTTATTTTCATATGTTCAGATGATTTCTGTAAACGCAGACTTTATTGCATATCACTTAACCGAAAATACAAAAAGAATCCGTTTTTAGAATCCACACGAATAAAACATAATACATTGTATAATAGCCCAAATCACGCATTTGGACAAATTACCTTTCTGATAAAAGTTTGTTAAGTGTGATCTCGCCAAATGTAAATAGGATAAGAACAGATTTTTGCAAACCAGAAATACAACGCATCCTGTATGCTACCTGTTGGTGGCGTTTAATTGAAACGCCGTTATGTTATAACTACTGAACACGTGATGTAAATGAAGCGCCGTGACGTTATGGCCAGTACTGAACATGTGATGTAAATAAAGCGCCGTTATGTTATGACCACTATACAAGTTGATGTAAATAAAGCGCTGTGGCGTTATGGCCATTGAACACGTGATGTAAATGAAGCGCCTTTACTATATATGACTAGGGGGATTCAGCTTCTAAATTTTAGCCATGTCAAAACAAAATAACGGATGCTTAGGGCCTGTTGCACCAACAAAGGTTAAGAATAACCTAGGGTTAACCTGCTCTATAACACCATTGCATTGAACAAGAGTTGGTTAGGGAAAAATGAATAGATAGGTTAACCCAACCAGTAGACAGGGTTAACCTCAGGTTAACATTCTAGAATAAAATAGAGGCCATTTTGTTTTCTTCATGCTTAAACATGGGGTCCATAACCCTCAAGGATTAATTGGTGCAACACATAAGCTAACCTGGAGGTTAACCTGGAGTTATATTTTAACCCTAGGTTAATAAACCTTAGATTTTCACCTTAGTTGGTGCAACCGGCCCTTAAGGTTAGATATATAGTTGCTGAAAGCAAAAACGACATCACCTGGAAATATTATTTAACAAAATATCGCAAAATATTTGAACAATTTGTCAGATTTATATTTCGTCTAAGACAAAATAGAATTCGTGACCTGGGCTGGTATTAACAATAGTTTAGATTTAGTTAAAATTAAATCTAATTTTGATGAAATCTGGATAGGAAAAAATTCGAGATGTACATGTAAAGCCTATTTAGTAATAATTTAAACTATGTTATCCATTTGAATAGCACCTCCAAAGATGTCCATTCCTAGCCATTACGACGATGGTCTTTTGTTTGATCGTGGTGAGACGGCCCGAATTAAAATTGCTCTACAGGGAAGACCCCTGCCATTCATCACTTGGGTTTTCAACGATGACATTTTGGATTGTGGTACGAGACATTCTATGGAACTCTACGACGATAAGCTGGTGCTTACCATTTCCGATATTCGTAAACGTGATTCTGGAAACTACTGCCTAGCTGCTGTTAACCGTCATGGCCAGGACAGCGTCTCTTTTGACCTTACCATCAATGGTGATTTCCCTAACATTATTTTTCTTTGAAAATCTACTTCGAGGTGTTGTTTACTTAGGTTTTAGTATGTTTGATGTAGATGTTCCTGATGCCCCTAGTCCACCAACTTTGGCAGATGTGGACCGTGGTTCTGTTGAACTAAAATGGACTGCACCAACAAATGATGGTGGCAGTCGAATTACTGAATTCGGTGTTTATCGATGCAAGGTAAGTTAGTTGGAAATCTTGGTTTACTACTGACTTCATTTTCGTAAAATTTCCTTTTGCATATATGAATTCTAGGATCAAGCAGAAAATTGGGATTGTATTGCAACTGTGCGAAATACAAACTGCGAAATTGATAAACTGGAACCTGGACATAAATATTCTTTCAGAATCTTAGCTCGAAACATTTTTGGGAGTAGTGAAATGAGCGAGTCTTGCCACATATATGTGGATGAAGATTCTAGGTAAAAATCGTATTTATCATTACAACAACTTAATAAAATCAATTACTGGGAGGTGGGGAAAATCGGTCAAATTCCTGGTAGAATAGGTGTTCACCAAATTTAAAAATACTATCGCAAAGCAGAAATTACATCCTGTATGCAAAATGATGGGTGTGGCGTTTAAATGAAGCGCCGTTACGATATGACCACTTAACACGTGATGGAAAAAAGCGACATTGTCATATGACTAGGGGCATTCATCTTCTAAATTTTAGCCACGTCAAAACCCAGAGGTGCACTAGTTGCTATTTACATGTACAAACAAATTTAAACAATTTGTCCGATTATTATTTCGTCTAAGATAAAAAACAAAACGTGACCGGAGTTAGAATCCAAAAAAAATTGCATTACTCGTTGAATTGCTGATATTTGGGTCCTTATAAAGTTCAAAAGTATTTTAATCAAAGTTTTAACCTAAATTACCACTGTGTTATTTGACATTGTAAAGGGTCACCTGAAAACAGTTTGTTGAGCAGAAGTAGCCTGGGTTGTGATTTTTTTAAATTTTTTCTTTGTGCTTTCAGAATAGAAGAAATCCTTGAAATGAATGTAACGGAAACCTCTTGTAAATCCAACACAAATCTGGATTTACAAGTTACTGATGACGCAATGATAACTTCTATTGTTCAGCTAGAAAATGAACTAGAGGAAATGTTTAATTGGATTGACGTTGACAATATGCAAACTTGCCAGGAAACTACAAATTGAATGCATATTACATTTTTAACCTTTTAGGTACCCTGTCTCCAAAGTCCAAAAGTTCATAAAAATATTTTGATAAATATTTATTAACTTAAAATGTTCTCCGCTAATTGGAATTTGTACCTTTCCTTTTATTTTACACCTATTGGGATGATTTGTCAAATTGGTAAAAAATCGTCTATTAGCAGAAGGATATCGATGATTATGTAACCCATCAACATGGCCTCTAATTTGACAAATTTAATTCCAATTATGGTAACAAGTCATCCAAACGAAATGCCAATTACATATAATTTGCATACAATTAACTACTGTATGTATCAGAATACTTATTATTTTTCCTTAAAATGTAATGTTCTTCATTATTCAACTTATTTCATGGTTACCAAAATAAAGAACTAGTAAACAAGTAGAACTAAACATCAAAATTTTATGAAATGTCATTTTTCAACCTAGTTTGAAATTTCCGACAATTTCAACATGTACATTGGCATTTAATGTTTCCCCAAGATTAAAATAGGGGGAAAAAAAAGAAACAGTCTTTAACATAACCATATTAGCTAACCACAGACGTACTAGTACATGTACTGTACGTCACAGACCATAACTAATACCTATATTAAACGCCTTAAATTCTTTATCATTTAAAGTGTTGTGAGTTATATTATAGAGAGGAAACCTTTTTGTGTTTCCTAATTTATTTTTCTCTAATATCGGAACAATGTATTTTCAGTATTAAAATTATGCATAGTCTTTAATTCAGTGTCTTATTAAAGTTATTGTAAATCGCCACTAGATATCGGTCTATTAAAACTTCATTTTAGCTAATGTATAATGTACGTGCTGAAAGCAAGTTTAGGCACGTTTTCTGCTTATAAAATGAACCCTCAAAACGCACAAGCAATACGTCATTAAATAATTTTTCAGTTTAGCAGCCGAGTAAACTTACACAGTTTACGACAATGGACCTTTGAGCCTTTTACCATTTAGTCTGCACTAAGGGTAAAAACAGCGTAGAGAGTAGATCATGGCATGGACATAAAATGCAGCGTTTCGATTGGGCAATCGGAAATTCCCGTGATTGGGAAACCAATCGAAACGCTGCATTTCAAGGCCATGCCATTCTCCATGCTCTACGCTGTTTTTACACTAACAGTTGGGACTAATTTTGGAGCACAATCAAATAACAAATTGCACTATCAGCATAACTCGTTCATCATTGTAAAACAAGAATTGCAGGTACAGTGAATATTTTATTTCTAAGCTAAAATTGCAATACGTAAAGAATGAAAAATAGCATTTTCAGAAACAGCTATTGCAGTGTTTATGGATTTGATTTCTACACACTGAAGCATTCTTGCAATTTGTTAACATTTGGTAACTTACACTTAAGTACATTACAACAAAACCATAAAAACAAAGTCCTATTTGTACCCTATACCGTAGCATCGATTCAAAACAATTTTTTACGTACATGTACAGTACATGTAGTTGCTTTTAGAACCCATGTGGCAACCCGACCATGACGTAACTCAATTTGAATGAGCTAGTCCAAAGTTCAAAGTACATGTACTTTTTTTTGTAAGTTATGAAATTCCACTTCCATTGTCTAGACAGATCGAGAAAAAAGGAACAGCTCGTCAGTGTATGCAAGGACTATTAAGTACTCCTGTGAAAGAAACCAGCATGTTAACCATTAATTTGTTGTTTGATTTCCTATCATGGTTGCCAGTAAAGGTAAGACCACCTTTAATGTAAATTTCGAATGATAATTTTGTGTTTGGTTTTGTAGTAAGCCATAGCTACAATTAAAGTGTCTCGCTTGGATAGGGTACGAATTCCAGCTAGACGTTGACATTAGTTACGAATACCGTAAAATAATGTAGATGCATGTACAATGAAAATGGCAAAAGATAATCATGTACATGTATATAAGATTTCATTCTGTCACATTTCCTGTTAAATAGATTTACTGTAATTATTTCGATTATTAAAACTTAAAGTATTGAATTTCAAAATTACATTACATGTGTAGACTAAGATCATGTTTGTTACTTTTAGTCACCGTTGTCCAGTCCATCAGAAGCAATGAACTTGGTGGCAGTGACTTAACAGGTACATGTACATGTACATTACATGTATAGGCATAATAATGAACGTGACAAAAAGTATCTAGTGTAATTCTAGCCTTAGGGTAAGAACAGCGTGAGCATAGGCATGGCCTTGAAATGCAGCATTTCGATTGGGCAATCTGAAATACCCGTCATCGAGAAACCAATCGAAATGCTGCATTTTTAGGCCATGTCATTCTCCACGCTGTTCTTACTTTAAGCCTTCAAAATTGCGTTCATTATGGAATTTCAAATGTTATCCTACATTACATGTACGGTACATCAAAACATTTTTAATCCACATGTAATCTTGTAGGCCTCCATTACGAGCATACAACTTTTCACGATTATGGATTTAAAATTATGCATTTTTGCAAATAAATACTATTATTCCATGCACATGTACAGCACGTTGACTAAGCTAATCCAAGCTGGGCATTCCTTATTTAATATTGCCTCCAAGTAATTTGAAATGTCTACAGATGAGCATAAATAATTTTAAATGGTCCCACCATCATGGTACATGTATGTCATCATTAAACTGATGCACATTTATTTCGGTCCTACATGTAAATCCTGAAGAATACAAGAAGAATGGTGAGTTTGCAATGATATAAGCCTATCATTACATAACCAGTAATGTATTTTCAACTGCTGATATATTTTTTGTTAATTACACAGAAAAGTTGCCCTACTATTGCTCAACATCCTGAGACTTTACTCATTTTACATTATATACGTTCCTTTCATTCTAAATTCCATGTGGCAATTAAAAAAACTTACAAGCAACTGTCTTTCATGCCATCATACCCTACCAAATTCTTGGCATTTCAGAGAAAATTACAATAAGTGTATCATTTTAATATATAGTATGCAACTAATTTGTCCTTGATAATCAATAATGAGCCTTGGAGCTAACCCGAAATCATCTTTGATGTTGACACAGGATTTTTTGTATTTTTTTTTTTGTGACTGCATGGAATCGGTTGTAAGATGGAGACATTTGCCAACAAATATTTTGGCAAGGGCTAAAAAAGTACGGAATGTAATCCCAAAGTTGCACCCTAGAGTGAATGCGTAAAGCTCAAGGCGAGCTCTGCACAGGGATACAAATTTAGGCCAAGAAATTTCAAGGCTTATTATTTGGAGACTCTTCGGCATTAACCCGAAAGGATTTACTCGAGGGAAGTGTACGGTTCGAACTCAAGTTGCGCGGGTGAACTCCGACCGCCTGGGATGGGCCAGCTAAGTGACCTTTGGTGACCCCTCTTGGATTTTCTGCTAAGAGAGAATTTGGGAAAACCCTATACGGTGTGTTTGCACGTTTGTGTGAGTATATGTCCGAAAATTAATATCTTCATCTTGCTTTTACTAAGTACAAGTCAATTTTCTAACAGAAACTGTTAGTAAACATGTTGATTATAGAGAGGTAAAATTTTTTGAAAGTTGCTTTGGTAATTACAATGTCCTTGGAATAGATCCTCACATCCTTATTGTGTATTCCCATGAGACAATTCAACTAACCATTACGCAGATATTTAAGCTTTCTCGTTCCCATTAAAGACAATTGTTCTGCCATTTTTTGCTCTCTATGGTAAATAGTTTTCATGTAAATTTCTTCAGTTTGGGAAGTGCTTGTGGAAGAATTAGAAATTTGTTTAACCTTTGCCTGGACTATACGTGTGCATGTGATAGTTTGTATAATTTTGTTGTGCTTTTACATTATAATTTCATTTTAAATATTATCTCATATTTCATACCAGTAAACCTTTCTTGGTTTTGTTATCTTTCTGTTGAACATTTAC
>JAQGCC010006366.1:0-10317 GCA_034698905.1 Xestoiulus laeticollis
TGGCATATGTGTGAAAGGCACATGCAACTGCACGTGTCACCACACGTATTTTAGTTTTTAATTTTTTAAAAATTCCCATATAAATGGGAAAATTATGAAATTTTGATTAAGTAGGAGCTAAAAAAATACTGCATTTTTATCAATTTTTATTTTTGTATTATAACAAGTAGTTTTTTTTAAGTATGTATCAAAATTTCCCCATAGGAATGTGGGTGTGCAGTTGAGCCTTAAAGCCATCAATTTTAAGCCATTTTAAATAATCACCCCGGCCTATTTTAATTTTTTTCAATCCAAGACATTTATCCTAACATATTTTAATCATTCACCAGTTCCCTTTTCCCTGATTAATAAAAGTATAAAAGTAATAAAAGCACAGAAACGGCCTACTTCATGGTCCGATATGAAGGTGTTCCATTGTACGCTCCTATTGCACGTTTCTTTCAATTTGAAGGTGGCCGCCACTTGTTCATCGCTGTCAATATTGGCTTCAGCGACTCCCACGCTGCTCTGAAACGATCTGTGCGTCCTGTTGAACCTTCTCCTGCATCTTTTGATTAAATATCTCGGCGTTTCTTTCAATACATCCAGTTTCAAATTGACCACCTTAGAATTGGCCTCCATCTTTCTATTCTGTTTACTCCGTCGTCATGGCGACCGTTCCAAAAATGCACCGCGGTGTTCCATCCGGTCTGAGGTTGCCATGGAGACGCTCGAGCACAGCATCCTTTGTTTGGTTTGTAAGCCGATAGCCGACACTGAGTAAGCCGACACATATTATAAATTTGCTTAATTACAGAAGCCACATTAGTCTTTGTGTAAGCCGAAAATAGCGACAGAAGACCAGTTAGCCGAGCAGCAACATAATGTAAGCCGAGAACGGCAACTGACGTCTCGCTAGATGGAAATCATCACGTTGTAAGCCGTAGCTCGACACATCGTAAGCCGATTTAGGCAGTACTCATCATGACGTAAGCCGAAACATGACATAACGTAAGCCGACATCGGCTTCCAAAAACAGGCGGGAATTTTGAAAAAATCTAAATTTATAGACAAAAAAATTACTGTTTAGACATGAAAAACATGCAAATTAATAACAATAACTTACTTGAGCCTTTAGTCATGAGTCCATTGGTCAAGGTGAGGTTCAAAGGTCAATTAAGTCCGAATTCCAACCAAGGTCAAATTTCTATTATCTCAAATCCTGTAAACTGTAACCTTGAAATTATAAAACATGCAGGCTGTTCTTAGTCTGGCCCCTTGACCCTGAGGTCAAAGGGCACTCAAGCCTCTCCACCAACGCCAAGGTGCCAGCCATGGAGAGGCCCTTTCTCCAAACGGCTGAAAAATGGGTTTAATAAATAGGGACGAAGTGCTGCGGCTTAACTTAAGATTTCAAACCTGGCGCCTAGGTTAGGTCTTAAGTTTTCTAGCCCTTTGTAATTAAGCAGCAAATTACGGGAAAGTTTTAGCAGCCGGTGAAGAGAAAGAGTCCATACCTCGAAAGGTATGGAGGAGTTAGTGTTAAACATTTAAACGGACATTCAACAACACAAGCTAGCGTTTTGCGAAGCTTCAGGTCCCACGTTGGATGCATCGTGGTCCTACGCGCAGGTAAATCTGGAAAAAAATAAGAGAAAAACTGGAAGATCAAATAACTGTTATACTAAAACAAGGAATTGGAAACATACTTAACTTTTTCGGGTTGGGACCTCGATGCTAAACGGTTCCAGAAATCGGCTATTCTGCAAGGAAATTAAGAACAATATGCATTCGCTGACATTTTCATAATTTTCCTGACTTTTCTCAAAATAAATCGCTTTTCCTGACATGCTCAAAATCAATCGCTTTTTCTGACTTGCTCAAAATAAATCGCTTTTTCTGACTTGTCAAACTAAATCACATTTCCTGACTTTCTCAAAATAAATCACATTTCCTGAATTTCTCAAAATAAATCGCTTTTCCTGACTTGACAAACTAAATTACAATTCCTGACTTTTTTAAAATAAATCGCTTTTCCTGACTTTATCAAAATCAATCGCTTTTCCTGACTTTCTCAAAATAAATCACTTTTCCTGACTTTTTCAAAATTAATCACTTTTCTTGATTTTTTTTCAAAACAAACCACTTTTTTTAACTTTCAGAATCAACCAGATTTCCTGACTTTTTCATAAAATACATCTTAATTTACCTACATGGAAATGTCTTGCATCTATGAAGAAAGGTTCTTGGGGTCTCCTCCCTCGCCTCCAGTGGTCCTAAGATAAAAAATAAAAAAGCAGCCAAGGGGATTAATAAAACATATACAAATCACTTTAAATACAGATTGCATACGACCGTGCGGCTGATGTCCTAGGTCCTAATTCCTCCGTTGAATCCGCGTTGTCCGATGTCCTTTGGTCCGCTTGTCTTCCTGCAAAGGAGAAGAAGCTTAAAAACCACGAATGATTGTATGAAGCAATGGACCGGAAGAATCTTACGTGGCTTGAAGCATTCCGTTTCAGTTGATCGATGTCCAGAAGTCCTTAGGTCCTTGTCATCGTCTGCAAAAGCCCAAAAGTTACGCTTAAAACACTAGTTACGACTAAACACCCCCTTTACTACGAGTAAATTTCTTGACGAGCCCAGCGTATTTTCTAAATTTCATAAAAAAATATCATGGTCTCTGTGCACTAGATCTATGAAAAACACAATTTTTACCAATTTTTTTTCCCCAAAATTTTAATTAGAAAAGACGCTGGGCTCGTCAAAAAATTTCCCCATAGGAAAGGCTGGGGGTGATTATAGTTCACCCCCTCGTGAGAAAGCAAGAATAAATATTAACCTGTAGTCTGCTTTGGGCATTCAGTGTCTTTGGGTCCTGTGATGGTCAATGTCCTTTGGTTCTTTGGTCCTAAGGTCCCGTGGTCCTAAGATGAAAAAATGAAAAAAAGAGCCCCAAAGTGATAAATAACATATCAAAAATGTTTCATAAACTAGATGTGATACGACCGTAAGGCGCTGTCCAATGTCATTAAGTCCTCGAATCCTGAGGTCTTTGAGTCCTTGGGCCCTTTGGTCATCCTCTGAAAGAACAAATCTGGTTAAGGACCATTACCCAGACATCAATCGGGAATAGACGAATTGTGTATTAACTGGAGGCTTCCGGCTTCAGAATTTGGGTCCTTTGATCATGTGGTCCTTAGGTCTTTTGGTGATCCTCTAAAAAGGACAAAAACTCTTTAAGGGCCATTAGAGATCAGACATCACTCGAGAATAAACTGGTTGCTTATTAACTGGGTGCATCCTGCTTCATACGGTTGGTGTCCTTAGGTCCTTTGGTCCAGCGGCTATCAAATCTTCCTCTACAAAGGACAAAGGGCTCATGAAATCTAGTACCATGAAGAATTGCTACACGACACGAGTGGAAATATACTAACTGGGGATCATTCTGCCTCGAAAGTCCGATGTCTTTTGCTGCATTGGTTCTGCAGCTGTCAATACTAGTCTTTCTCTGTGAAGGGCAAAGGGCTTGTTAAGTCAAGGACCATGAAGGTATGTTTCTTAACTCGAGTGGAAATTAAACGCATACTAACTGGGGCACATACTGCCTCTAACTTTTAATGTCCTATCCAGCTTGGGTCCTATGGCTGCTTCAGACCACTGCAAAGGAAAAGACGATAAAGGACCGGATTGTGACGAGACGATATTTACCGATGTCGGTTTCAACAAAAATTCACCTGTGTCAAAGGGCTTTTTATCTTAATCTTCAGCGAAGACAATTAGGCACTAATACGTTGTCATAATGTAGCTTAGGACACATTTTGCGACTTATGATATGACCGAATCCATCTTTCGCTGTCTTTCTCTCAGACATACGAAAGGACCGAAAACCCGTTCATAGAAGCGCATATACATGTATAGCGAACCTCGTAAGGCCTTAAAGTCGTACATAAGAACCTTTCAAGGTTTTTTTTAAAGTGCTCGTCAGCACGCTCCCTACTTTATACCTTTCGGGAGATTTTGGTTTCAAAGTGTTAACGTCTTGAATAACTTTATTCGAGACTTGGACTTTGCTCAGTTGTTAGGGAACGATTGACGGTACACGAATGACCGATAACCGAGATTTTCGATGACAGAGTTGCTCGGATATCTGTACGATTCACAAATACAGTTTCTCGGGTATCGAAGGTTGATTGATTCACAGTTGACGGTTTTTAGGGAATCTGAGCGATTCACATTTCCTTAGCTTGTTGTGTATCGAAGCGAGATTCACTATGACTAGAATTCTCAGGAGTTCCAACTGCGATTCACAAAAACTGAGTTTCTGAAGTAATGAAGTGTGTGGCTTGCGATGGCTGATTTGTTCGGATATCAAAGAGCGATTCGCGACAATCAAGTTTTTGGGTATCAACAAATGATTCGCAGCGACAGTTTCTCGGGAGTTGAAGCGCGGTTCACAATTATCAGTCATATCGCGAAATATCAGTCACTATTCGCGTATTACATTTGAATTAAAAGCACGATTTGACATGTTCTATAGCAATATCAACAATTCGCAAGCAGCTTAAAATATGTTAGTAAATAAAATGAAGAGCATTCTTTGAATTCTAGAAATTCTGTCTTCAAGATCTGAAAAAAAGCAAAATAATACAAATGTTAGGTTTAAAAAAATAATGTTTACCAACGTGTAAAAGATTGTTAAATTTTACCTTATTTCAAGTTTAAAATACACAAAGCTGTGATAAAACCTTTCAGTTCAAATTCTTAAAATTCCTGTTTTTTCAAGGTCGTCTAAAAAAACATCGCAAACCCAGCAAAATAAGTACATTTTTTTTTTAAAAAAAAGCAAATAATTTGTAATAGAAAACAAAGGGTTTGTTATTGTGTTTTAATCAACTAACATTTTACCTTATATACAGGTTAAATAAGATTAAAATGCTCATGAAGTTCTAACAAAAATTTGTTGCAGATTCTTAGAATTCCTGTTTTCAAGGTCATCTGAAAAACATTGTAAATCATACAAAATATGTACAATTTATTTTAATAAAGCAAACAATATTTAATAGAAACAAAGGGTTTGTTATAATTAACTAACTATTGACCTTATATTCAGGTAAAATAAGATGAAAATATTCATAAAGCTGTAACGAATCTTAAAATTCCCTTTTTCAAGGTCATCTGAAAAACATTTCAAACCCAGCAAAAAATGAGTAATTTTTATATGAAAAGCAAGTATTTTTGAGCAGAAAACAAGGGTTTATTATAATCAAAAGTCACATCTTACCTTCTTTCCAGGTTAGGGCTTTGTTAAACAACATAAAAAGGCTATTTACAACTGAAAAACTTTTGAAAAGCCATTGAACATGATGAAAACACGTCCGAACAGAAAAAAATATTAAAATATGGAATGTTGGGAAAGCGGCAAAGAATTCGGCAATAAAGATTTTTGTATTGCTAGAAACCTAATTGCCGAACAGAAAATAGGCCAAGATCTTGGCCTATTAAATTTAACACAAGAGAAGCCGACATCCGTCACATAGTAAGCCGGCTAAATTGTATTTAGCTGACAATCAACATAATGTAAGCCGACTGAATCAGCTAATACAATACAACATATTTTACACAAAAGAAGCTGACATCCGTCACATCTTGGCCTATAATATAATATTGTCATGATGTAAGCCGACAATCGATGTAATGTAAGCCGACTTAAGCAGCTAATACAATACAACATTATCGTAAGTTGAACATAAGATATATAAACGACACTTTGTAAACTGACACATTGTAAGCTTACAATCGCAAAGTAAGCTAGATTTTACGAGATTTTACTAACATAAAACATATGAAAGTATTGTAAGCCGTCTTGTAAAACGTCGTATACAAGGAGACATTAGAACCACGAAGCAAGAAAACTGAATTCGGATATTCAGCCAATTCTGCCTCTTGCTTATTCTTTTTCTGTTTCCGAACGCAAAATTGCGTTTCTATAGTGAAAGTGGCGGGAAAAAGTAGCAGAATACTAAAGAATAGTAAACATGAATTTCGTAGCCAATTTTTCATCATTTTCAACAAGAAACACAAGAATGCCGAAGAGAAAATATCCTTTCGAAGACTGCTGTAATCACATGAGGAAACTGAAAATGCACATCGTTCAACCGTCTGTTAACAACATGGAAGGTAATTAAGGACCTTTTTCGTATTATTATGGACCATTCCAGCCTTCCAGGACTAGTCTAGCTGTCATATAAATGGGTCCCAAGTGCAATTTAGTTCACTTTTATAAGGGTCTTCCAGTTCTCATAAATGTGTGAAAATATAAAAGATTGATTACTTAATTTACAACGGTGACACTTACCAAAAAAAACCGCCGTGTTATTACATGTATAACATCGTAAGGTTAAACCGAGGGTTCAAAGGTCACATAATACATGTATGTCAACACTGATGACAGTGTTTTCAAGGGTAGTTTAGTTCAGTTTTCAAAGGTCTTAGGTCATAAATGCAATTTAAACTCGTATATTGATTAAATAATTAACTGTCAATGAAACCCACCAAAAATCACGTTATTAGGTTAATGCCAAGGGGCTAAGCCAGAAGTTCAAAGGTCACCTAATATGACAACACTCATGACAGTGTTTTCAAGGGCATTTTAGTCAAGTTTTTATATAAGTGCATTATAAACCTATAAAAATTTAACGGTATATTAATTAACTAACCACGATAATACCCACCAAAAATCAAGCTTAATTATAATATTAAGGGGTCAAAGGGCACCTGATAAGACAACACTCATGATAGTGTTTTCAAGAGCAGCTTAACTAAGTTTTTAAAGGTATTAAGTTTGCTATAAACATGTGAAAATTAAGCGGTAGATTAATTAAACTAACCATGATGATACCCACCAAATTCGAGCTTAATCTTAATATCAAGGGATCAAATGCAAGGGTCAAAGGGCACCTTTGACAACACTCATGACAGTGTTTTCAATGGCAGTTTAGTCAAGTTATAAAAGGTAATAAGTGTACTATAAACATGAAAATTAAACGGTAGTTTAATTAACTATCCACGATGATACCCACCAAAATTCAAGCTTGATCTTAATATCAAGGGATTATACCAAATGGTCAAAAAGCCTTTTTACCAAAAATTCTACCGCTTTAATTTAAAAAAGCTTAGGACCTTTTGCGCTAACCTGCCGCTCTTATTTCCAGGAGAAGCTTCGACATCGTTTAACGGTCCTTCGTCATCCTCCGGTACTTTTAATTCGAGACCTTCGACTCCGTTAATCCAAGAGAGCAAGAAAATCCAGCTTTTTGTAAACTCGAAGGGGCAGCTTGTTAAAAGTGAGTATTTTTCAATCCGAGGCTTAAGCTCCCCGACAAAATCAAAGCCAGTGGCTAAAACTTTACCTTATCCACTCGCCGAACTACCAATTCTGAAATTTTCCACTGGTAGCAACCCCGCCGATTATTCCGTCTCCAGCGATTGCTCCCGCACAAACCCGTTGTCATTCCTGCTGCCGTCCCGACGGATTCGCTTCAGCGTCTACTTCTCATCGCTGTCATTTCTGCGAAAAGTCAGTCTGCGAATCTTGCATCCAGGTCTGCGTCAACTGCGAAGAAATGTTCTGTCTCTTGTGCTCGATCAAAGTGTAAGTTAAGATTAATCCTGCCGGTTTTCTGCCAACGAAAGGAAACTAAATTAATTATTACATTTCCAGATATCGACCTCGGGAAGATGTCACCCTTTGCCTGAGCTGTTCCTAGTGAATCTCGTTCGCATTTTTCTTTTATGTTTAACAAATCTTTGACTTTTGTAAATAGTTTTGAATAAAATTTATATAATATTCTTCGATATAACTCGTATTACTTGAGTAGTTCTCTCCATCTACCGACAAGGTTGGCTTAGTGGTTATGCTTAGCTCCTTGAACTCGAGAGACACGGGTTCGAAAGGTTGGCTTAGTGGTTATGCTTAGGGTTCGAACCCTGGTCAGCTATTCTGGTTGCGGTTTTTCTTGGTTTCTCACAACCTCCATTAATCGCCCATATAGGCACATAAAGGCGAATGCCGGGATGGTGCCCCAAAAAGCGGCCACGACAGTATAAAGTTCACTTTAAAAAATCTGGCATTTTGACCCCTGCCACATGGTATAACTACATGCCGACTGCAGGGTAAGGAATTGAATTGAATCTGTCCTGTGGCGCACCAACAGCAAATTCTGGTACTCACGATGCCATTGAAGTCCGTGACCGCAATTGTCGACTCTCGATATAACGAACGGTTCGGCTGGTCCCTTCACTATCCACCTACTAAATGACTGTGTATAACGAACGGCAATTAAGATGTCGTAGGTCAGAGACAAAGAACATCGCGTCATGTCGTAAGATTCCTATTTTCATTGATTTTAAAGATTGGTTTTTAAAATAACATTCTACAGCTTATTTAAGGGGTACTCAAAATACTGTCACAGCAGCTTTAAGGCGGGTTTTCCTAGGTGCAGGGGCGTAGTGCGCAATACAGCCAGCGGAATGCGCTGTCAGGGTCATGTGGCTGGACAGCTGACCCTGTGTGGTATTTGTAACCCTATTGAATGTAGCGGGAAGACCAACATTGGGGGTCACGGCGTTTTTGGCATCGTGACCTGGAATGCTGGTCTGCTGCCATCATTCCGTGGGCAGTATTTAAGAGCTGGCAGTGGTCCTCGTGGCCATTTGCCACGGAGCCAGGGCACGGGGCTGCTGAGAATTGTATGCTGATTGTTTGTACGGAGTCAAGTTGACCCTTTCTTTCGAGCCTTCAACATTGGGACAAATAAATACAGATTAATGAACCACCTGGTTGCCGTCTGGGGTTTTATTTCTCGGGGTTTACCCCGAGTATGGGTCTTGCCACTCAGCCTGCGAAGTGGTCGGACCTCACAGCGCGGAGGACCCAACATGGGGAAATCAATGCTCCTGTTTTCCAACAGTTCGCATCACGTAGAACTCCAGTGTTTCACGTACTGCGCTAAAGGACGACCGACTGATCGGGTCGATAAGCAGCAAGCAGCAGCAAAAAAATTTGGGATCGGCAGATTTTATTACGATCCTGTGAGCAATAAATTTGCCAAATGTCCGAGAATTAAGCAGGGTTTCATATTGAACTTATAGCGAAGAATAATTCAAGTAATCGGAAACTTTTTTCTAGAATTTAGTTCAGTACATTAGGCCTAAATCGGTTTTTACGAACGATTGATAAGAATATATTAAATTAAGATCGATCGATGCTTACGTGCTATAGTATTACCTTATTCCACTTAAAAAATGCAAGGTTAAACTCGAACCAGGGGTTTAAAAGCCATGGGGTCATGCAGACGAAATTCTCAATAAATTCAATAAAGCGCGCACTCGTGTTTTCAGTTTTTAGGAAAACACAAATCCGCAGCGTATTCCTGCTCGAGTAAGAGGAGTATTGCGTCCTACCTAGAGGAGTATTGTGCTAGGAAAACCCGCCTTTAGTGCGTACAATCTCTCCTGCATTTGGCACAGATTGTATTTCCGGTATTCGATAGAAGACAGACGTACAGTCGGGGAAAAAAAGCTGGCATTTCAGTCGCTAAATACTGCAAGGTGTCATAAAATGTCACGAAAGACGCCTAGGAGCGAAAAAAAAATGTGTAAAAACAGACCTTACGACGAACGCATGTCCCGTTCGTTATAGCGAGAGCCTGCCGAGCTTCGTTGAGGGTTTCGAATGACGAGTTCGACTCCGAGCGCTGTTAGTTTAATTATTTACATTTTAATATTTCGAGTGCATAGCCTGGTAAAAGCGGCTTTTAAGCGAGCCTCTCCGGTTTAGTCCAATTCTTCCGCTCTAAAATTGCTCTTCGGTGGACCCGCTGCCGTACTTTGACTCTGACTATCAGCTTCGTCTCCGTCGTCGCTTCCGTTGAATAAAGATTGCAAAAAGTCACCTGAAAAAAAAAAAAAATCCAAATTGACAATCGAAACTTCGTCGAAAACCGCGTTTAAACAAACGATTCCAGGGTTCTCACCGAAAATTCCTCGACGCCTTGGCCTAGGGGATGGAACGCCGAAAAATAACTGTCCGATTCTATCTAAATACTAAAAGACAAAAAGGACGAGTAGTGAATAATTTTGGTTATTGATTTCTAAGTAGGTTAAATTCTTGCAGGGTGCAACTGCGCGGTTTTTAACAATTCTTACGAGGGACCTCGGTTTAAGCTTACATCCGAAAGAGCTGGCGTTTCTTGACGAGCCCAGCGTCTTTTTAAATTAAAATTCTGGGGGGGGGGGGGGTGGATAAAATTGGTAAAAATTCTGTTTTCATAGATC
>JAQGCC010006367.1:0-10316 GCA_034698905.1 Xestoiulus laeticollis
GCGGGGAGGAGCTAGGACTATTTTTTTCAAAGGTTCCGACACGAGTGCACATACTGGTTCACCTCTTATACTGTGCTCTTATACTGTGCTAATGTGGCTTGGGGTGTAGACTAAACAATTTGGGGCTTAGTTAAACAATACAATTTTTTTGTCATAGGATATGGCTAAACCAAACGACTGCTCCTTGAAAACTGATATTCGGATGAAACTGTCTGTGGTGTTTGAGAATGATCTAGAAGCTCTTATAAGCATTATTTCGCTTCTTAATGAAGACGACAACAGGCTGACATATTTGGAAAATACTGGTAGCAATGACATAACTGCGGTATGGGAAATTTTAAAACGTACCATTCATTCGGACAAGGATTTCCAAAATTATGCAGTATGTTTGGCAGCAGAAATAAAGAAAACAGACAAGACTTTTAACTTCCATGAAACTGTGAACCAGTCCTGTTTGAAAATGCTGGAAACATTATGGAACACAAATGGTACAGAATTAGCCCCAGGCCACACTAGACTGGAAACGCGCGTTTGGCTAGCCTCGAACAAGGCTTTTAATTTAAAAAAAAAAAACGTTCGCAGGAGATATTAATGTGCAAATTTTATAATTCTAGAATTTAAATTAAATTCGATGCCCTGTTTGAGGCTAGCCAAACGCGCGGAAACCGCCTAGTGTGGCCTGGGGCTTATGATACAGTATATGAACATGGCCGTAGAAATTACCATCAGCCGAAACTTAACCACCCATTTTTCCAACAGAAACTACTTTTACTGATGAATTTTCCTGGAAACACGAAGTTCAAGGAAAACTGCTTGATTTATTTGAAAACGATACAGAAACGTTAAACAGGATATTATCATATCTTCAAAAAAATGCTGACATTTATTCTGATGATCAATCTGAGATATTATATGCTTGGAAAACATTGTATTCGGCTATTGATTCGGATGAGAAATTTAAAGAAAATGTTGTAAACATTCTGGTCGTTGAGGATGCTGAAGAAAATGGCACTGAAAATATGGGCCATCCTTCTCAAATGGTGGAAATCTCAAGATACACAAGAGGTATTTCAAATAAGTGAACTTATCACACACTATCGCAAATACATACTGCTTTGTACATTCACAGACTTGGAATCACCAGAGGATTTTTCCTGGAAAACAGATATAATGGACAAGTTGCACAAGTTGCTCGAGATGTTTCAAGGTGGTGATGAGCAAACTTTGGCAAGCATTATCCAAAACCTCCAGGATGAAGATGAAAAATACAATGAGAGCGATATTGCCATGACCTCTGTTTGGGAAATATTGAAGGCATCACTTCATTCGGAAGATTTATTCGAAGAATGTGTTGACCATCTGGTCGAAGCAATTAAGATTGAGGAAAATGACAAGAAACTTCAAGACAATGCAAGTCTTTCAACATCAGAGATGGAATCCTTGTATGATTTCAGTGGTATGTCAAGCAAGCCATGCAGGATGCTAATCAACAATAACATATAAATTCAAAAAACTTTAATGTCATTTCAGCTAAAGCTTTATTCAATAATTGCTCTTGGAAAGAAGACATTCTAAGAAAACTGAAAACGATTTTTGAAAACGACGATGAAAGTTTAACAAGCATTTCTCTCTATCTTCAAGAAGAAGACAACAAACACCAATTTGATAGTGATGTTATTACGCCAGCTTGGAATATCTTGCAGTCAGCACTAATTTCAGACAAAGTTTTCCAAGAGTATGCCAAGCGTATAGCTGAAGACACCAAGAAGGCTGACAAGGATAAATGTTTTCGTGAATCCATGGATTTTATGTACAACGAAATGGTGAAATATTTATGGGACATTGAAGGTGGGCATCTTAAGGGCCGTCCATAAATGACGTCACGCACTAGTGGGGTTCACACATTTGTGATGGTGTGTGACGAGGTGGGGAGGGATAAGAAATGTGACGTCACATTAAAAAAATCAAAATGCGCTACTTTAAATAACAACTTTGATCAAAATATTTGTGCAAATTTCAGTTTTCCATTGCCTCCTTTTTAATACATGTTTTCTCCTGCAATATTTAATAGAGTGCAGTGCCATATTAATTATACATACAGATTACAATGACAATTTCCAGTTTTCAAGGAAGGAGGGGGGTCAAAGCTTTGTGACTTTTTTGACTAAAGTGTGACATGGGGGGGAGGGGATTCGAAAGTTTGCCAAAATCGCGTAATGTCATTTATGGACATACTTTTACTCAGATTTGGATTTATTTGATGATTTATTGATTTATTGAAAAAACACGTGGACTCAGTTCACATGTGTAAACTCTTTACACGTTTTTATTCTTTACACAAGCATAGTTTCTCCAGAAGATTGTTATTGGAAAGACGACATTCGCAATAAACTTATTGAAATGTTTGAACACGATGAAGAAATTTTAGACAACATTTTAACGCAGCTTGAAGAAGAAGACAAAGCATGTGTAGAAGATGCCACTACTACCAGTTCCTCTTCAGTTTGGAATATTCTAAGAGCTGCCCTTTTCCAAGTTAACCAGGAATATGCTGAGCACTACTTGGACATGATGGAATCTTTGATAGAAAGTAGGTTTTTAAACTAGAATCTTTAGTTAACTGTATGGCACAACAGCATACATATTGTTAAGAGCTGGTAATGCAATTGTAAGTCTTCATTACAATGTCATTTTAGATAATTTATCTTGGAAAGATGACATCCGACACAAGTTGATTTCTGTGTTGGAAAACAATCCAGAAGGCCTAATCAGAATTTTAGACTATCTTGAATTAGAAGAGGCGAGCATACAGCTAGATCAGGAAAATGCCAATATTCAACCAGTTTGGAATATCTTAAAATCCGCTCTTCATTCAGACGAGGAATTTCAAGAATGCGTAGCCTGCTTGGTAGAAGACACGAAGCAAGCTCAGGAGGATGTGCAATTTCCCAAAACCATTCAGATGAGGTATAACCAAAAGCAGGAAGGCATACGGAATGCAAGTGGTAATGGTAAGACCCCAAACGTTTTCTATTCATGAATAAACCTATATACATGTAGGCCTAGATGTGACACACCAGTCATCTTGGAGAAAGCACATAAATACATATAAATTAATTTAGGTTCATATACCCAGAAGTAGAGTAAAAATATACAATCTAAAATAAACTAATACAATATCTTTTCCATCTAGTATTGGAAAACAATGATTCCTGGAAAGACGATATTAAAGCCAAGCTTATCACGATATTTGAGAATGATGCAGATTCTGTGGCATTGATTCTCTATTACCTTGATGATGAAGACAAGGCATGCAAAGAGAATAGTGACACTGACCCTCCAGTATGGGCACTGCTGAAGTCAGCCTTTTATTCGGACGAAATATTTCAAGAATATTGTGAACTTTTGGCAGGCGACGTCAAGAAAGCAAATGAAGATTTAGCTTATAGAGACACAATGAACATTCAATACTCTCAAATGTTGAAACCAGTAGAAAAACCTGCACCATCTGGCCATGCACAGGGCTTTGCGGTTCCTCCTGTTAATTGGACTGACATGATACCAAAGCCTTCCGGAAATCTCCTACACAACATTGTTAAGAACCCTCGAGCTGTCACCATTTTGGATAAAGTGTTTGGTGTTGTCACCAAACCAGGCTTTATGGTTGGTGCAGCAGCTGCCTATATGGGAATTAAGGCGATAAATAGTGTGAGAAAGTGGCGGGGAGGAAAGATTTCTGGAAGGCGTTGTGCTAAAGAAATTATCGACAACACTGCATCCTTGGTTGCTGGGATTGCAGGAGGTATTGGATTTGGAGCACTGGGAAGTTTAATCTTAGGTCCAATAGGTGGGATGTTTGGCAGCATGGCTGGAACCGTGTTGGCTTCATCAGTGATGAGCAGTCTTTGCGATAGGCTGACCCAATGGATACTTGAAATTCCCAAGGATGAAGCTTTGGAGAATGCATATACCTATCTTGGGGTGCACATGACTGCATCCAACAACGAGATCAACAAGGCCTACCACAAGCTTTGCTTGAAATACCACCCAGATAAATCAAATGGTAATTCTGATGACTTTCTTCTCTTGCAAATTCACATTGCAGTTATCAGAATGGCCAGAAAAGATATGTAGGCCTAAAGGATTGGGAAGTTTTCTTACTCAAGCATGTGGAGAAAAAATATTTATGTACATTGTTGCATATCACTGTATTTCGTAACTGAACAGCCTATATCAGCACTGATTCCTAAACAGTAGGGCCTACGTGACTACATTAATAGGCTAATGATTGTTCCCAGACCGAGATCAGTGATATCAAAGCATTTGAATTTCATTTCAATTTGAAATTATATTTGAATAAAACATAACTATTTTATAAATGGCCAAACACGTACCGAAGTTCATTTTCCTTAAATTGTTTTAAAGGGCATTGTTTTAAAAACAATGAGGATGGGACAACAAGTGGCTAAAAATTAACTGGCTATAAGTAGATACATTTTTGGCATTAAATAAAATACAAAATTATTGTGTATTTTGTATGATGACCTTTGTCGATGACCCCTATTAAATGAGACATGTTCTTTGAATGAAAGTTCGAGCAACTATCCAGGTCTATCCTAGATCCCAGAATTTGAGTGTCTAATTCACGCCTCCCTATTACAAGGTCAAAGGGCATATGCAGTATGTTGTCGTGTACCGCAATCGCTTTAATTGTGCCGAAAAGCTCAAAATGACATATTCGTCGATCATTTGCGGGTGGATATGCAACTTGCTAACTGTTCGTAAACGTACACATAACATACAACATCATGTACATTACATGTCCATGGGCCATGGCGAACTGTTTGCAGCGATGACATTTACGTTAGGCCTATTGAGTAAGAAACTCAAATTGGAATGTCTTCCAAATCATTCCAATCAAGACTATGCCCTACTACAAGATCAAAGTAACACGTGCTTACCTTTCAACGCCAAAAGATGTTCTTTTTCCTTTGCTTCCATAGCTAAATTTGTAATAAACAACACACACTTCGAATCAACTGTTTTAAATTAAAACGCCGACAACCGGAAGCAGACTGGCAGTAGTTCTGCTGTAGTTTCGCATGAGGGCGTGGTTATAATAATGCGCAAGCGTATTAGATTACTTCCGTCGCTCTCGCATGCGCAATATCTATACTGCGCAGATAATATGGGTCCTCACGAAAAGTGACCAACTCTGTATAGTGACCATGGTTTTACTTATTACTTACATCTATAGATCATGCTTACAACTCAACTTTGGTGAAATTTAGTGATATACTTATTTGAGCCACTAAATTTCATCGCTAAATCCTAACTATTTTATTATACACTTGAAAATGGAACTAATCATGTGCAAATTTATAAAAAAATATTTAACATTTTTATGCAAAAAAAGTTTTCATCTATTGAAACAAAACAACTAAAATTATTTAATCTTTATTTTGATTAGTTTTAATAATGTTCTATGTCAACAAAGAACTTTCAAAAAAAAGTTTCATTCAACCTGTTTTTCATACCAGAAATTCATTGTTGTAACTTAATTCTGGAATAATTTATTTTTATTCATCTATAATTTATGTTTAATATAGATTTTAGCTGTTGCATATTTTTAACGTTGTGGATTTTATCCCAAATTATCATACAGATGCTCAACGAGATTTAAATCCAGAAATAACAGGGTGCATGAAGCTGCCTAAAGTTACATCAAAGATAAACCATATTCTTTGAAAAATTTATTTATTTTACAATTGTGAATAAAATGAATTAATCTTTCTTTATTTTTTAAAATTACATTTTTCAAAATATCATGTGCTGAAACATATCACCCATTGACGTTCCACATCAACATACATTTTGTAAAAAATTAGTGTTTCGATCATTGAAGGCTTTATAATTCGGTTATTGGTGCTTGTGGCTTGCCAGGCAAATCATGCCAATCCAGTTAATGATTTATTATTGAATTCCCTTTAGACAACATATGTCGTTCAAGTTTATAGCTTAGATTGCACTTTTGACAAAAGCTTTTCAAGCTTCATTGCTTTACCTAAATCCCCCTTAAGTTTCAACTTCCCTGACATGTATGCCGTGGTTGGTTTCAATGCTCCTAAATTTAAAAAAAGAAGGGTTAACATTGCAAAAAATTCTATTTATGCTCAAACTACGTTCCGTCATTCATACCTGAAAACATTTTGATGAAATCTTGATCTTTCATTGTAAATACGACGTCAGCATTAGTAGGCAAATCTCCTTTACCAGCAGCACCACTTCCATTTTTCAAATCCAGATACCAATTCCCTTGCTCCGGACCTATTTTGCACATTATTTATATAACAATTAATTATTAGTGGACATTGTGATGACAGAGTAGTTATGTGATATAATAGGAGAAAGCGGCTTGGTGACAGAATACACCACGAATAAATCAGATGAGACAATTTATGACATTTGTAAATTTATACAAAGTTTGTCATACATACCAGATAGAACGAATGAATATGTCGATCCTGTCTTCTGGACCATTTCATCATTAAGGAACGCTTTCATGGAATCAAAAACTGCAGCAATGGAACCAGATTGTGGAGCTCCCGCAGCAGCAGGCGCCCCTTTCTGTGGCAAAGAGCCATGAAGTTTGATATCCTTGAATGCCTTTTCAACTTCCCCATGAGTCATATCATCCAAAAAAAAGTCTGGCAAAAGTGCAACTCCTAAAAAAAATTCCTAAAAATCAGATATTTGCAACAGACAAGTGCTGAAGTTTATAATAAAAAAGATCTTCAATTTGCTCGAACATGATATAGAGTCGAGACAGTGTGGTCAATTAAGTTTTTCAAGCTAAGAGGGCCGCAAAAGTAGTAAGACAGTAAAAGACAGTCCAGGGGGAAGCAATTGTACTTGACCACAGTACTCGAGGGCCGCAATGAATTATAAATGAATTTAGTTCTCATTAATGCCTTGAAGATGGGAATTGTTGTTAAGTAAGCTTATTCAACAGAGGTGAGATTCAGAGTTAGAATTTATTAACCCAGATATGCCTCATGACCATTGACTTTTAATGATTTTTAAAGAATGTATAAAAGAACAGTAGGGATATCTAGTTGGGTCAAGCGAAACCATATATGCTCACCTGGGGTGACGGCATACTTGTCGAAATCGGTGACTCCAACCTCTCGTAGCACTTTTTCATCAATGCAAAAGTTGCCCGTAAAATTGCCGCTGTCTTTAGTTAAAATAACATATGCCGCATCAGCCATAATTTCATCTTTCCTGCATTGTTTGATGGCTTCCTCTCCTCCCAGCATCTTCATTGCCGCTGTTGCAATTGCTGGAGAGATGACATATAAAAAATGAATATTGAGCAGGCAAGAATCAAATACATGTATTTCAGTTAAATGCCAAGTCCCTCAGATTACAACTCAGTATTCTACAAAAATGGATAATATTATACTTTGGAGTTTTCTCCCATAACCCCTTACCTGTCTGGGGCCAGAGGGCATTCACCGCAATTCGGTCCACCCTGAATTCTTCAGCCATACCAAGAACGCACATCGACATTCCATACTTCGCCATGGTGTATGCTTGAAATGGTAAAAAAGTTTAAGAATCATGAATTTTATAACACGCAAGGCGGCAAATTAACGTAAATAGTGATTTTCCTTACCGACATGGTTTTTGAACCACTGAGGGTTTAGGTTAAGCGGTGGGCTAAGGTTCAATATATGTGGGTTGGTTCCCTTTTTAAGGTATGGCAAGCATGTCCGTGAGCTAGGAAAGCATAATATCATTCGAAATTAGCTGGAGTAAATAACAATAGATTAAACATTTCAAGTGTGTAGGCAAGCATATTAGAATATTAAAACTGCAGTTTTTTTCTGTAATTTAATTGTAATAAAACTACGAGTAGGCTACATTTCTGCCAATTGCGAATACATGTATGTACTTAAGTGATATTGGCAGTTTTTCATTGCTGGGTATAGCGCACTTACGTCAGGTAAGTCCCCCTGGTGTTGATACTGTGCATCAAATCGTAACGTTTCATCGGTGTCTCCAGAGTCCCAGTCATGCTGATTGCACTGGCATTATTCACTAGAATATCCAAACCTCCAAACTGCTTCACCGCTGCCTCTACCGCGCTTCGAACCTGATCTTCATTACGCACGTCCACAATGCATGGCAAGCATTTTCCTCCAACTGCCTCTATTTCTTTTGCAGCAGTGTAGATTGTTCCAGGCAAAGTTGGATGTGGTTCGGCTGTTTTTGCAGCTATGACAACGTTAGCGCCATCTCGAGCTACTTTCAGGGCAATGGCTTTGCCGATGCCTCTGCTGGCCCCAGTAATAAAAATGGTGCGACCAGCTAATTTCCTATGGAAGAAAATGTGGGATTGTATTTAGGCTATAAAGTGCTATTAACTCCATTAAATAGAATCAACCCCTTCTTGCAACTTCTTGAAAAAATGCTTTATCTAAACCATCTAACACCCGGAAACGGATTAAACTACAGAGAGGAATACATGTAATACAATAGCCAGGATACTGTTTGAGATAGGCAGGGAACGTAAAGTATATGCGTCTTCTTGCTTATTAATATACATGTATGCTCTTTTAATTTCAAAACAAATCAAGGCCGTCTTGAAGGTTAAATAAATAAAAATCATAGAAATTCTATGCAAACGTGAAGTCTTTGCACAATCCTCTGATGCACTGAGATTTAAGCGACTATGAAAGTAGGTTTCCAGTGGTTACATGGTAATGATCTTTATTTTATTTTTAATTGCTCAAGGTAGAACCAAAGAAACAACTCCAACTCAAGTAAAAATTAGATTCAGGAAAGATCTTCAGGGTTTTTACCTACTGTAAATTTTCTAATAAGGGACCGGGCCCTAATATGAACTCCGGCCTCCCAGATCAGGCCCTTATTTTTAAACACCAAATTTATTAGCGAGTAATTAATGCATTATAACATGTAACTTTATTAAACGATGACTAGTGAATAGGGAAAACAGCGCCATTATAATTTCAAATTGTGAACGGATCTAATGACTGCATGGTTAGTTGGCGAGGTTTTAGAACCCAAAGGCAATTAAGGCCAGAGAAAGCCCAGACATTGATGGAGGACACCTGAAACACTGCAAGAACAAAAAATATGGATATGGTTGCAATGATCATGGAGAAACTAGGGAAAGGAGGAGTTATATATGGGCTAGACCTCATGACCCCATAATCTCCAGAGGGTCTAGTAGACCGAGGCATGAGTATTCCTGCTGGTTAAGGGAAGGGACGTACATGTAAGGACCTAATGATGGATCTGTCTGTTTTAGTACATCTTGAGGGAGAGATCCTTGCTAAATACTGTGTAAATACCAGAGTTGGTTTACAATAGTTCAGTACTTATTTAACGACCCTTACGATCAAATGGTCACAAATTGGTTTACGTGGGCATGTGTACTGCATGTAGAATAAAACGCTGATAGAATACTGATAAATTGTGATAAGTTCAAATGTTCGCAGGTCAAAAGGCAGACTTCAGCAGTACTTTGGACCTTCGAACCTACAGTCCCAAGAATTCCAGTAGATGAAGGGGTGCTAGTACTTGTTCATGTCAAGTTTATTTAAATGAAATTTCAAGTAATCACCTAACATATTATAGCACTAGTTGCATGACACCCGATCGTCCCCATTACCTTAGCACCTTAAAAAAATGCAGTCAACTTAAAATATACACGTTGACACTGGATGTTATAGTGATCATCGATCTATATAGCTAAACTGCATTTTGACGATGATAAACAGCACAGCTTTAAGTGCAAGATACCCCGTGTCATAGGTCAATTGAAATTAACCCCTATTGTATTCTATTTTTTATGAAACTTGTACTCACCCGGTGTTCAACATAGCGACGAACTTGTACAAGAAAATAACTTAAATAAGTCGAACAGATGAGGAGCTGAATGAGGACAGATGGCGCTCGTGGTTAGATAATAATTCATTGAATCGGCTTACTATATGTCGGCTAACGATTCGCCAAACATTCAGCTAATATTTGCCGAATGCCTAGTTGTGTGGGACGAATATTTGTATAGCGGAAAATTTGAACTCGTTTAAGAAGGTTGCATACCAGAATAAGCCTTTTTTTCTATTTTTTTATTTTATTTAATTTTAAAAACTGTTAGAAACATATGGAATACACGAGGGCCTAGCATAAATATTCTATTATATAAAAAGATATATTAAGGGGGAACTGAACTACATGTTTTGCTATGGGGAAATTTTAAAACATACTTTTAAAAAAACTACTTG
>JAQGCC010006368.1:0-10315 GCA_034698905.1 Xestoiulus laeticollis
TATAACAAGTAGTTTTTTTAAAAGTATGTTTTAAAATTTCCCCATAGCAAAACATGCAGTTCAGTTCCCCTTTAAAACGCAGAAAAAAATGCACAATCATACCTTGTACTCATAAACTTTTGTCAGGCCAGGAACAGTGTAGGTGATCCAAGAAGTCTGTCCACCATCATAATAATTGGGAATTACTTGACAAGTTTCAATAGCTTCTACTGGATTTTGACCTGTAACAAAACAAAGCAAAAAATACAGGTCATTCCATCATGCAATCAATTATTACAATTTTGAACTAAAAAAAACAGAGATTCCTAGTATAATAAGCAAACTGTGATTATAATCTTTTGGTGCAAGATATTTGAATGTCTTGATTCTCACCCCAGCAGGCGATAAAAACGGGTATGAAGTAAAAATCGTTAATTTTGTTCTTGTCAGACGGTTGATGTGGCACTTGCACACGTATCACCAATATAGCGTTTCCACAGATCTCCTTAGAATTCAGCACCAAATTGTCCAAGTTTAGTTCCGTTTGACTTCCACCTGGCAAGGCTAAGGTCCTCCTCCCTCCATCCGTAGGGACCAACCGATTACCCTCGTGCACCATGACATCCCCTACCTGGTATTCCAGTTTGGACATGTCCTCATACATCACAGTCTGTTGACTGAAACGAAATTTTAAGTTTTGTCAACAAAAAAATTTAACTGATCCTTCTGTGTAGGTATAAGAGTCAACCGGTTGACTCACCTGTTGTTACCTACGGACCATTTGTACATGTGAAACGTTTGGACTTTTATGTAGGCAGATACGATATAGGCGCTGGGACCTGTACGAGCACTGAACGTTGTATTTGAAAGGGCATTGTGTACAAAAAGCTAGAAAAGTGGAGAAAAAATGTTAGTAGGGCACCCAAGCCCTCACAAATATTTTCAGCAAAGTATTTTGTGATATTAAAATGAAAAATAGCTTTCTCTCAGATAACATAGCTTTTTATCTTTATAATATATGCAAGATTTTGAGGTACCTTTAACCCAGTGATGTAATTTGGAAGTGCTTGACCCGTTAATGGCAACACTGGCCTGTGATTATACATGTCGTAGTCTTGCTGCACAATTCCAACAAGGGCCAAATCCACCTCTAAATAGAAGATGACCAAAGAAACATGAGAATCTGATACCAGAAAGAAACGCTATACGAATATAAAATTAAAGCAATATCTGAGAAATAACACGTAAATAACAATGCCATATATCTGTATTGTTTATATATACATAGTTTTAAATGCAACAATATAAAAAATGTCAATGTGAATTCCAAGCAGAAATGGTGTTGAATATTATATTACAGATGATGGTTGTTTGTATTATTAGTTTGTTAACTTATTTTCATACGTGGGATACTGAATTTACTAATAATTTACTATACATGTACTATATTGTGTGAAAATTTTCCCAAAATTTCATCTGATAATGTAATCCGCCCTAAATTTTATAAAGGGAAAAACATTTCCCCCATAATTTCGTTGTTATATATATACAATTAAGTTAAAATAAAATTGAAGCTCATATATTACCTTTGTTTCTATTACTGAGCATGAATGTAATCAATAGTAATTTTTCAAACTTACTATTGATCACATACATTGGCATATATTTACTTAACAAAGCATCAAAGTTTAAAAGTTTACTAAACAGGATACATCATATCGTGTCATTTTGCATTTAAAGGACCACCAAGGTCTAGCAAGGTTATTTCAATCAATTCATAGATCAGCATTAAGTTGCTTCCCATAGTTTAGAAGCAACATAAAAGTGTCGAGTCGATTTCGATGGTATGGATTTTGGATGGCATTATCATCTCAAACTAACAAATTAAGATGGTTCCACAATTCATTCCCTATAATACGACTATAGCAACATCCTTTTCAATTTCTTGGATGCAAATTTCCTGGAAATTCAATAGACTCCTACGTGTTTACTTACAGACCTTTTTAAAAGGCATACAATGTGAAATTGAAATGCATCCAAGGGCATTCAGTAGTCCTAAGCAAATATTAAATTCTTTAGATAGAAACAAAACAAAATGCACTATTATTAGCTTGTTCTTTCAATGTTTCCTTAGCTACTAGAAATTTGTGTATCAAATACCACGATCAATAGCTTAATTCAATTTAGTTAAACTTGGTGTCGTTTAACCTGTCAGCTTATGTGGTTTTAAATTGTACTTCAGATGTGTCATTTAAATCATTTAGACCATTTGCAATCGCCAAATTTATTTAGTTATAAATGTACGTTTAGTAACA
Organism: Xestoiulus laeticollis; assembly: GCA_034698905.1. NCBI lineage: Eukaryota > Metazoa > Arthropoda > Diplopoda > Julida > Julidae > Xestoiulus > Xestoiulus laeticollis. Next base: position 2,295 of record JAQGCC010006368.1, read on the forward strand.
AATTCAGCATTTTTAAGGCCTATCACCTTAAAATGGTCAGTGGAAAAAAATATGTCCAATTATTTATAAATGAGGTCCTATAGGTATGAGTGGTGTCACCTGTAGGTTTGCAATACTAGACAGATTGACATTTATGTTGACACGTCACATTTATTCCGCCTAATGCCAACAAAAGTGTCATTTTGGCATAACTGGAACAAACAACTTGTCGAAATGTTACATTAGGTTCCCACCCCCTAATTAATTTTATCGACTATTTTGTCCACTTGTTTACTCTCTCCTATGACTGCTACCATGGCAATCAGACTTTTGCATGCCACTTATGTAGCAATATTTCTCAAAAATGAACACAAAACTAAAAAGTATATTTATAGACCATGATCTTTTAAATTTTTGATAAATAATGACATAACTATCAATAAACTAACATTGGCAAAACCTTGAAAATATACAGCTCCTGTTTTTAGACAAATAACTTCGACCCAAATGCCATTTTAAAGACATCAAAACGAGCGTTTAGTAAATGAAACTTTATTTTAACAAAATTTGGTTACTTTTTGAAAAATAACATCAAAATTCATACGATTAATAGTTTGCAAAATAGGACTTACCTTTTTCGGGACATTTCAATTGTATGGGTATAGGACTGTCCACTGTATCTTTGCTTCTAGCAATTATGCGAATAATTAGATAAGCTATGAAAATTTAAAAAAAAATAAAACAATCAATATTTAGACATTATCGTCCGAATTCTCGTATACATTTTAGAAGCCAGTATTTAAAACTAAGTTGTACATACATGAACATGTATAAAAGTACAAAAGTTTCAGACATCCAGTTTTTCAAAAAATCGCAAAACAGCGAATACGTAGCAATTTTGAGAATTCCAACCATAATCTCAGAGTTCAAGGAATCGATAAAATATCTAAGGAAACGTATTTATCGAAAAAGCGAAAAGGTCGTCGTGGATCAATAGCCAATTTCATTTCTGGATATATTGGGAGTTGCATTAAAACGATAGACAATGTGAAAAAATCAATGTGAATATAAGCTAAAACCCACTTTTTTCAATATCTAGTCAATTTTACTTTGGCCAAAGCTTCATAAAACTGGCTTATGCAATTTAAAAAAATAGGAAAGAACAGCAAATGCAGTTTATTATTGATGTTGTTATATCTAAAATCGAATTTATCAATTTTTTAAAACAACAAATCCTGTGGACAACAACATTTTTAATAATCTATTGAACATGGTGCACCCAAAATGAGCTACATAATACTTCAATAACTTTTTGAATTGATATCCGATATTTCAGCATTTCTGATCTCAACAAAATGATTCTCATAATGGGTCCTCATACATTTACGTATTTCTGTACAATTTCAATTTAAAATCAAAATTACTGAAAATAAATACATTGTATATGACAAAAATGATACAACCAGAAATTAAATGAGGTTCCATCCATTAAAATCCATGCCAGATTCTATAAAAATGTTCAACTAATTGATACATTAAAAAATAATTGTGGTCTTACTTTGGCCGCACATATTTGGCGTGGTGATGGTGATATCCGAAATTGGGATGTTAGTTTCACCTAAAAATGAAAACAAAATTTTATAGTCACCGACATGCAGTATAACAATACCCAGATCACGTACAGCACATTAAGATGATTGAAGAATTCCAGCTCAAACGTTAGAAGAACAGATTTATTTTCTGAATGTTATCAGGGATAAAATAAAACAGCAACAATGAAAATATATATATATAATTAAGAGTATAAAAACTACACAAAAGTGACCAAATAATCGAAAACTTTAAATATCTGCCATAGCAAAATCTTTAACAGACAATTAAAAAGCAGTCATATCAAAGACAATTTATTCTATGGAACTCTTGGCGAGTCCCTTAAATAATATTTGAGTTTATTATAAAATTCTACTCTAATAAGAACATCAATTTGGATAACTATCGAATTTTTCATAATTTCATATTAATGGGGCATCATACAATGAGATTTCTCACTAGGGGACAACATGGGAAAAATCTACTTATTATTTGTATGTATTTCAAATGTATTGCAAATTTCCACATTGCACCATTTCATTTTCGCATCATTATAATAATAATAAATGTACTTTAAAAATATCACGGAGTCTCTTTGTTTTAAACCTCGGTTCTCAGTGCCAAGAGGAAAAAAAAAAACCAGGAAAAAAATAAGCAAGTGCTGTATATTGAAGATTTGATAGCCGACGGAGGCAATGCTGCTCGCTCATATGAACCCAGATGCAAAATCAATAAATATCAAATCCATTGTTGCCATGACAACAGCATCCAGCTTCGTCCCCCCATCCCACACATTCCTTAGGCGGAATCGATGCAAACGAGATCTGAGATTAATTAAAACGGTTGTCACATTCGCATTAGCCAGATGTTTCCAGGATTTATTTTTATTGAAAAATCTAAATTAATCATTTTTAAACTAACCCTAATTCCTATTGGCAAACCGTGGAGAATGTAACTTCAATATAAAAAAAATACAATAACATGACCCGATTTGAGCTTAATTACATTTTCAAAAAAAGAAGGTTCAGATTAAATGACAAAGCGAAATCAAACGACATCCCTTGCAAAAGCCATTTGTGACGAAATTGTGTCATAGAAGATGGTTCTATGACATTGCAGTTTGCCTAAAACAACGTATAGGGTTAACACAGAAATGAGATTTTAAACTTAAGCGACATTTCTAGTTTTTAAACCAATTTTTCCTGACCATCCTGATGACTTAAATATATATACATGTATGACAATATATCTAATAACGTCTTGTTTGGTTGCTCAAAGAAACTGTCTCAGAACACAATTTACAATGTATTGGCTTGAATTTAACATGGGAGAATCATTACAAATTTTATAACTTGAAATTAAAATTAGTCTTTTAGAGCGAATATTCTTGTTTTTAAATAATTGTACGAGTAGAATAAAATATGCTGTTTTATACGAAAAACAGATGCTAATTTTTTGTATATATTTATGTAAAATAATGTAAAAACGTGTTAAAAGGGGAATTACACATTTCCATAGAGGCAGGGATTTTGATAACTAAATCTGTTTTTGATAACTAATAACTGGCTATATCAATGTAAATCTGATATACAAGTACATGAATTTCCCTGATTATTCCGAAAATAAATCATTTTTTTTCATTTTGCTGACTAGTGTAGGTACATTAGAATTCCCTGACTATTGTAAGTACATTAGAATTCCCAGACTATTGTAGGTGCATTCAATTTCCCCGACTAGTGTAGGTACATTCAATTTCCCTGACTAGTATAGGTATATTAGAATTCCCTGACTATTGTAGGTGCATTCAATTTCCCCTGACTAGTATAGGTACATTAAATTACCATAACTAGCGTAGGTACATTAAATTTCCCTGACTAGTGTAGGTACATTAGAATTCCCTGACTATTGTAAGTACATTAGAATTCCCAGACTATTGTAAATGCATTCAATTTCCCTGACTAGTGTAGGTGCATTAAATTTTCCCGTACTATTCAATTACCCTGACCAATGACCATTCCATGTATTCCAGTCATGTGGGAACCCAAATGTAAAGTAAAAAACCTGTTGAACGGAATGAATCATAGATGGCGCTGAACACGACCATGAGTCAGCAAAATAAAAAAAAATGTGCAGTTAGAATCAACATTTTCAATTATTTGCAAAGAATGACCCCTTAAAGGCAGGCAATCCATGCTGACACCAAAGCCAGCAGTGTTTGCCAACAATTCCATCTAGGAATTCAATTTCATTTGCCCAGTTGTTCATTTCATTCAGCTATTAATTAAAACGAAATAAATTCATCCATGCAATGCTCCAACTAAGCTAGAAAATGCGAAACAAAGCCCGAAATGCAACGAAAGAGGGTATAATCGCATGAAAAATTTGATGGCCCATTACGATAGCACGCAGCATGAGATATTCGTAAATAATTGAAAATGTTTCGCGAATAACGCATTTCGTAGAGGTAAAACTTGACGTTTTACGGCAGGTGTATTCAAAACGGAGGTTTCCATGAAAAAAAAAGAGGAATTTTATAGAAAACTGCAGCACACTATTAAAACTCACTTCTGGGAATAAAGCTTTTATCTCGATCTCTTCTCCGCCTCATTTATTAAAAACAGCTTTTCCTCTTATAATTTAATTTTGGCGACCCTGAGAGAAAGGAAAGATTAAAACGCGAGAAAACTTGAAAAAATATATACACCGAGGTATAATCCCATTAATGGGGATGATGCAGACGCTTATGGAAAGTAAACATTGAAAAACTAAAATTTCAATTCTTTAGACATTATTTTTCAACAGCAACAACTGCGAAAACAACAACAAAATGTGCATGTACACATCTAAGTTATCATTATATAGAGGTACGCTATTTACAGGTTTTGGTGTATAGGGCCAAGTTATCTAAACCATGTGTTTGTAATATATCTGGCCATCATCGATTTAAATATAAAATCAAGGTTTAAGCTTTACCCAAGCATTTAATCCTATGGGGTTTACATGTATAATTTTAATGTGAATTTTAAGTATAGTGTTGAATATTACATTACAAATGAGATTTGTTTGTACTATTAGTCTGTTAACTTATTTTTATACATGAGTGTATACAGTGATACCTGTGAATAGCACACATAGATGCACACATAAATGCTGCAATTTTACAATTTTTTAACATAAACAAAACCGAAAAATACATAGAAAACAAATATACGAGCAATAGCATGTATATTTGCATCTAAGTGGATGTACCTATTTTTACTTAATTGGGTATACATGTATGTATCGAAATTCCTTTTCTAAATGGTAAACATGCATTCACTATGCTAATGTATTTAGCTTGACATTTACCCCCTCATTTTGGGATTTCCCAGTTAGGTGAAATTTCATTGTTGCATGCTTTGGCGTACGCACATCACAGGTAAAATCGTAATTATGTACCAGGAAACCATTGCGCATGTCGCGTTTCACAGGGAATGCGTTATATAAAGGTAAGTTTGTTCTATAAATTAGATCTTTGCCGACTGTGAGGGTGTGCTATTCCCAGGTAGTACGCTGTATGGAGGGCTCTTATTCGCAGGTTTCACTGAACTGAAATTACTATACTGAATTGCATGAAATAATTAGCTTAAATACCGCTGCTATAGATATGTATTTCAAAGGCTTGCACTACACTACAGGAGGACACTGAACCAGAATAATGCAGATTCAAAGACCTCCCTAAAACGCAGACCATTTTCAGATATTTGAATCCCTTTAACAAAATATTAGTAAAAATGGTATATATGATGGCCGACTGGAAATTGTTTTTCCATCTGTGAGCCTGTTTAAGAGGAAGAAGGAGGCATTCCGTAAGCCATTAAGTGCGCAAGTGCGCATCAATACCGTCGGCGTAGGAAGAAAAGGACGACGACGACGTCGTTTATTTGGCGACGCTCGGGAAAAATATGACAGGCCTTGATAGTGTTTGAAGAGCGAAATTTCGCTCTCGGCTGAATTTCCTTATCGATTTCTCCATTTAGTCGCCTACCATAGTTCCACGGCTAATAGGGGCTATACAAGGGGGGAAAACGCTATACGGGGAGGCGTAAAGCCGAAGCGCTATTGTTTGTCCAACAGAAGCGCTGATAAGGCTTACTGCCGAATGATGACCGGATGACGTTTTTCCAACATCCAATTACCCGCTCTCTCACTATATATACCGTACTGCTCGTTATGGTTTCCCATCGTTTCTCGATGATAAATATTTGGGGATGACGAGCATCTTTTTTCCCCTATATACATGTACTACGACACTGAATTTATGTTCAAACTATGGCAAGTCACCATCGGACAAAAACAAAATGGCGGCCAATTCACAAAGTGTGGTTCTAGGCTCCCAGAATCCCTTTTATAAAAGTCATTTTTCATTTATGTTAACATAATAAAAAAATACATGGCTTTTCTAGCAGCTGTTTTTGTTTTACTAGTGTTGACTTTCGATCATAGGTTCAGAAACCACCATTATAGTGTTTTTAAGTGACCCACTATATACGCTTTTGAAATTTCGCAGGTATTAATTTCCAATTTGGTAACTATAGTGAATTCACGTATAAACAACTCTTATTTATAATCACAGAAACAAGCTGTTGGGGGTCTTTCATATCTTTTAGACGAATAAAGGTGCCTTGGGAAAATTTGAGTTCGATACTTTGAGGTTTACATCGCTATTCTGACATTGAAGAATTGTACATTTAATTTATTACATTTTTACCAGTTTTAATTCAACTTATATAATCTTAGCTAGTAGTCGTGTCATTAAATATTTGTACTAGTATAGACAACGAATTTTTGGTTATAAAGTGTGTCGAATACAGTAGAACCTGTCCAAAAGCATCGTGATTAGAAGAATAACCTTTCTAAAAGCATAAAACGTGCCGGTTCCGACTTGAAACCCATTTATAAAAGAAAGCTGTTTGAAAGCATGTTATTCATGATAGCATGATTTTAGACAGGTTCTAAAAGGGGAATTCCCTATTTGTATAAATGTAGGGCTGCCCGAGAGTGCCATCCCTTTACTATTGTGATTAATTACTGGATATTTGACAACAAATTAATTGTATTGAATTCCCCTGACTTCTATGGAATGAATTACTTGTCAGGGTCTGTGTGAAACCTATTCTATCAGGAATGTTTTAAATCAATTCAACTCAGTACTCTACAGCCAGAAAACAAATGCAATATGATAGGGGGGAAGTTATCTCCATTAATACAATAGGAAAATGTTCATAGGTCCCAAAAGTATACTTTTAGACAGGTTCTACTGATCATTTCAATTTTGAATTACGTAAAATGTTAACATAAGTTACAAGGGCGATTCCCCATTTTTATAGATGTGGTGCATTTATTTACTATTGTGATAACTGGCTATGTGACAAGAAATGTCATATTTGTGTACAACTACTTATTTATGTCTGTGGGAAACCTACTTTTTCAGGAATTGACCATTTCAGGAATATTGAAACTATAATACTCAAGGAAAATATGAGTCAAATGTTGCGAGAAAATGTAGAGCATGCCATTATATTGTGTCCTATTTTCGTTTTCATCTCCATTTAACCCATTAGTTGATTTAACCGAAACTGAACTTGTATAAAAACCCATTTGAGACGATGACTGAGTGAGTCTCTTTCTTAAGTACAACGTGACGAATGTTCTCGAGCGTATCCCTTGCGCTTAACTGCGTTTTTTTCTAGATGAAGGGGGAACAGAAATCGATCATTAAAGATTAAGGTCTTCAGGTGCTATATGCTTTTTTTCTTCTTCAGGGTTGTTTTCAAAAGCTCGGTTTGGCTCTGAAAGATTTTCTTTCTCCAGAGAGCTCAAAATGAGCCCAGGGAATCAAAAGTAAATGGAAATCCACTCGAAGGGAGCTACTAAATAACGACGAACTGCAAGCGGAATGACAATGATCTAGGCACTTTATAGGAGACAGAATTAAGAAAATAAAAATGGTTACACTTGTGTAACCAAAAGTTGTGAACTGGTCATCTTCACCGATATTTGTAAATATCGTACTTGTGGTGGTTTTTGAAATGATACCAGAAATGGTTTAAGTTAAAGAAGAATACAATGTATGTAGAATCAATAATGAAGCTAAATTTATATAGAGTTTGGTTCTATGACGTACACAGATCTTATCTAATATTTAAAAAGAAAATTAACCGCGACCTATGAACTCGATTTTTTTTGTATTTAATTGGGCCTGGTCCCATTGCATCCCTCTAAGCCCCAGGCCACACTAGGTTGGAAACGCGCGTTTGGCTAGCCTCAAACAAGGCTTTCAGAATTTTCGCACGGGATACGCCTACCGCAAATTTTACAATTCTAGAATTGAAATTAAATTCGATGCCCTGTTTGAGGGTATACCCAAACGCGCGGTTTCAGCCTAGTGTGGCCTGGGGCTACAGGTCATT
>JAQGCC010006369.1:0-10313 GCA_034698905.1 Xestoiulus laeticollis
TTTTTCTCGTTTGCCACAGTCGTCTGGTTTTCGTTCAACATGTTTTCCATTTTCGCGCAGTGTGAACGCAGCTTTACCCTTTATATTAACGTTTTAAAATTATCAAGGCATTCTAATAACTTTTATGTTAATATGTCATATATGCCTATATAATAATTCTAGATTCCGCCTTGGTATGTGTGCGATTATTTACGAATATTGTTTTTTAATGTCGTCAATGTGCTTTTTAATATAAAAAACGATTATGGAGAATTTCTTTGTGTGAATATTTGCCAAAAATTAATATTCCTGGAAAAGTTATCAAGCAAATGCACCTCCAGTGTAATATTATTTATTTATACAATATTACACATCATTTTTATTACATGAGCGTATATGAAATCTTGTTTCTGGCTTCTGGTTTGATATCATCTATTAGTTTCCCGACTTATAATGCAGAAAACGTGTGCAAAAATTTTATTGTTTTTTGCTTAGTTTTTGTAGCATTTCGCCTCTGGCTGGGGTCATTGACTACTACTGACCATGCATATTGCCCAATTATGCCAAGGATGTACATATGACTCCAGCCCAGCAGCTGGTGGCGCCACCTGCTGCTCACAACAAGGTGGCTGCCAAAAACAGCATCTTTGAATTTTTCATTTCTCCATGGCTCTTGCATCTTCGACATCATCGCTCTAGCTATATAGTCTCCAACCTTATAAATATTTCCTAGCCCTCCGAAGGCTGATTTTTGCATAATTTAATCAGGTTCGTCATGGCGAACAATGACGCCTGTCGCGCTTAAGCCAGAAGCTCATTTGCATGTTGCGAACACGTCGAACAGCCTTCGGACTAATTATCGACACGCTAATTAATGATTTTTACTATGCACGGGTTCGGGTGTTTAATATTCAGCAATTTAACATTCAGCCATGGCTCCCTATGACCCTATCGGAGCCCGACAGTTAAGCCGCAGTTACCATTTAGCACAAAGGAAAGTTAAGCTTCAGAACGGACTTAAGCCCAATAAGCACTTCCTGCATGCATTGTTTATTCCCTAATTGGCATTGTAACTCACGCGTGACTTAATGCCGGCTAATCCTCCCATGGGCCTAAACGACGACTCGTTTAAATGTGCCTTTTGCCTATATGCTATTTGGAGGGGAAACAATGCAGTGCAGATTTGTGGCGAAAGCGAATATAATTCGAATGTTTGGACTGGTCACTAAGCAATCTGATCAGACTGAACTTTTGGAAACCCGGGGAATTCTTTTTATAGATTTTTTATGTTACAGTAAATCATAAAATCATTACTATTTGACCGACACAACACAACATGTCTGCATATACCCCTCATATTACATGTTAAATTAAAGCTGGCTACAGACTACCATATCAGTTTAATGACAAGACCCAGTAAATGCATTTTGTTAAACTTCTAAAGATGTTATTATAACATTTCATCCGCATCGTCATTATAAATATCACGTAATTTTTAATTTAATATTCAGCCTGAAACGAAAACCTTTCACTGTTTATGCAATTTTGAAGCAGTACGTGAGGAAAATTTATTTTTCTGTTTTGTTTCAATATATTTACTTTATTTGTGAATAATTCTTTTTGTTATAACGTGTTTCTGTTTCTGATAACTCGTTTAACCAAGTCAACTATAGTACCTTATTTAGTAATACACGTTCATATGTTTAACATGCAGGCACTGCATGTGCTTCCTTATTAGTTTATTGTCTTAGACTGTCTTTAACTTTTTGCAAAATACACCTTGTAAATTTAAGTTTCTTGTCAGTTTCTTGTTAAGTATACTTGTCAATAATTATTACTTTTAATTAGAAATATTTGGAAATTCTCAATTTGGAATGGCTGCAAATTCCAGTGTTAGATTAAATTGGTTTTCGTTTCACCCTGTCAGTTAGAGCCCTTCTTCATTAAATTTGTTGCATAGTTTACCACGGAATCTACCAGACAAATTGCAGTGCTTTGCTTTCACGTGACTATAATTGTGCTCTTGCAGTAATTAAATTTTATCTCTCCAGTAATGAAGGATTAATTAGCTCTCTCTAAGACTAGAATGTCGCGGATAAAATCTAATTTGATAAAAATAAAGGAGAGGATTCACTTTCGAGGAACAGTGAATTTACCAACGTCACCTCGTTCATGTTGGTTTCATTACAATTTTTTTTTAACATAAGATCAAGCTTTATATATAATAATGTTTACTGTAAGTGCATGTACTAGCTGGTATAAAGTTGTATACAAGAACGCCATATTATTCTATATAACAATATGGCTGTGTCGCATGTCTATAACCATCCCTTGGATTCATTCAACTTAATAGTGTGTAAAGTATACAAATCCTATTAAAAGCTTAACACTTTCGTTTTATGTTACTGCTTGAAAGGACACCTTTTATCTGTTTACGAGCCTGTTATGAAACTGGGAGGTTTAAAACGGAAACAGGGAGAACTGGCATATGAGTTGGAACACTGCTGGAATACATTTGTACTTTTAAAGACGTGTTTTTTGCAGAATATAATTGGAAAAAAAGTCCGAAGTTGATGTTCACGAAATTTCTTATAAAAAACTCATGATTGTAAGATGGGGCCCCATCTCACAAAGATGAAGGATAAGCACATATTATATTTGAAAATGGACGTATGTCATTTTTGGGAACATTCATCCTCTACTCAACCTCAATTTGTCAAAAGCATATTTGATGTAATGGGGCAAGTTGCTCTGTGTATAGTCAATTCTAGCGATATGCGATATATCGAGAATGAGTCTCTATTCTTTCGCCTTTGTTTACACTTTCTATTCATTTTTTTCTCCCCAATTTCGCTTGAAAAATTGACTCAAGTCCCTGGATACAAACCCTAATTGGGTTAGAATACACCTCCGCTATATATGGCATCCTTCTTCTGAAATTGAATGTAGGAAAATGTTCTCGCCAGGGAGATGCCTAAAAAAGATACAGAATAAAAAATATTACCGAGTTGTGGAATAAATATCCAACCGTGTTTGAGCCATTCATACACGAAATCTTTTTCAATTTTGGACAATTTTCTTTCAATCTTTTCCAAATTTTAAGAACATACATTTTGCAATTTGGAAAAAAAAATGCCAAATATTTTGGCACCTTTGCGTTAATTTACATAAAGTAAGTTATCACATTTTATAAGCTAATATACACAACTTTTTGACAATATCTGCACCATATTAGCTCAGAATCTAATTATGGGTAGAATGAACGTTAAGATGATTTCATAAAAGGGAGGTTTTAGAATTGTGCAGCAATTTAAAAAGTATGCTGTGCTAGCTTAAAGCTTTACTATTTTTGGTGGTCAATTTTAGCAGGTTTTACTGTATTGTACTTGCAAGAAAGTTCCGCTAATTCTATTATGGGAACAAAAAAGTAATTGATTTCCTTATTTGAAGGCCTCTTTAAGTACATTGAGACACTAAATACCATCTGTAACTATGGCTTTTTATGACTGTACTTGTTTGCACGGTCAATAATTCGCTTATTGGAATTGGTCAGTAAATATTAACGAAGAAAACCATTAGGTTTTAGAAGCTAGATTGGGCTTTGAAGAAGAATTTATGAGAATACCATCGTCGCTATATCTTTCAGAAACCCACTTTAATATTTTGCCAGCAGACAAAACATTGATACAAAATCGATTTCTTTTTTATTCTCAAGCTTTGCTATTTCTCCCTTTGCGTTATAAGCATTCAGCTTTCGATTTTCACAAAAGCCCCTAGAAATCTTTGCCAGGTCTCAGCAGTATTTATTTTGCTCAAAAACAGGCTTTAAGAACGGCTTTATGCCGAATAGATTCGCAGTTATATTCGACTCACTGGGCTGAACCTCTAATATTAGGTAATCCATTGCACTTGTTACTAACTTTAGAAATGGTATAGAGGAGTTTCACATCTTTTAAACGCAACAGGTGAATTCCAAACGGAGCATTGTACCACGAAAGTTTTAAAAGATTGATATGACAGGTTTGGTATGAACCACATACTTTATCGATGAACACCTTTGATATTGCAAGTTTGACAATCGAATTCAAAAAGGACGCCCAGTAATTCCTTCAATAATTGACCCCACAAACCCCCTGTCAAGACGGGGTCCATTCCATTCCATATGACAGGTTTGGTATGAACCATTCACATACTTTATCGATGAACACCTTTGACATTGCAAGTTTGACAATCGAATTCAAAAAGGACGCCCCGTAATTCCTTCAATAATTGCATGAGCCCACAAACCCCCTGTCAAGACGGGGTCCATTCCATTTTTACTTATTATCCCCCCCCTACTAGTGTCCACACTCCAGCAGGACCCCCTACCCCCTTTCTGAGGACGTCCTTTTTGACTGGCCCCTTAATGGTTACCATGAAATTACTCTATGATCTTTCCATTCACCTTATCAGTTCTCATGCAGTTGTCACAGGTGGAGTTCCGTATAAAGTGCACTTTGGTTATCGCTATTCGCAGGCAAAATCGCGAATCTGTCCTTTTGAGCAACAAAAGGAATGCATGTGAAGTGAAACGTCTTTTCGAAACACTTAGGCTAACATTAGTATTCTTGAACGTATCTGCATGTAAATTAAGAAATATATTTTAAAAATATAAATGTGCTCAAAAGATCAACGGAATATTGTGGTCTAGTTTTTTGCTGTTGTTCATAAGTACAAGAACTTCCTAAATTCACAATCCAATATCAGGAAATAATCCAACCTGTCCAATGACGGGGCATTTACAATCGTCCGACATTCTGGCATAAGGTTGGCAGAAGATTGCCATTCTTCACGTAAATAGATCACGACAGAAACGAGATCCGAAGGCAAGATCTTGGCAGAATGAGAAAAATCAGAAATATCGGTTTCTCGAAATGAGAACTGCCATTGATCGATCCTTGGGTGCTTTTGAAATTGCGGAAGTTGCTGATGGCGCAATCCTCCCAGTCCACTTACTTTCGCTATTATCCCAAAATCCATCCTTCTTTTTTTCAATGCATGAGCATACTGGACCAGAAGCTCACCCTTTGCCACTCACGCCTTCGAATTGCAAAAGATTCCTAACATCCGGCCAATGTGAACGTTCTCCCAGAAATGTAATCGAATTTTTAAGAAAAATATACAGTGTATGTTCGAATTATTACGATATAGATTATCTGATTCTTTGGCCGAAATGGAGTGATCATACGCTTGTATCTGCAGCTGCGCTTCAGGTGTTTATCGATTACACTGCGCGTACAAAATAATGTAAACTCCACCAAAAAATTTTTTTTCGAATTGTGTCCAAAAAGGCAAAAACAGTAACAGGTGTTCTTTTTGTCTTTTATGCTCCATAATTTGATGGCAAAGGTGTGCCCAAGATATATATTGAGCTTTTTCCACTTTGTATGCTTCCGGGAAATTATTTAAGGAAAGTTGGAAAACAGATACATGTATATCCTGCAGTAGAAAGCCCAGATTGCCAGCACGCGACTTTGATTGATATTGCTAGGGAGTGTGTCTGGTGTGCGTTTCCGACCAAAAAATTAATTATTGCTAATGGCAGAAATATCCTGCAAGTTGGGTGTGGTATAATATGTTATGTATGTGTGAAAAGAGTATGTTGCATTACTCTATATTCCATTAAATATAATATTTTCTCTCACTTTAATATACATTGGCCAACACTTTTTAGATCACCAAGCTAATCTCATGAGTGCGTTTAGCCTTAGTGAAGCTTATAAGAATAGTCTTCCTTCTATCTGCCCTTCTGTGCATTCTTTCGATGACTTAGGTTTTGAAAAAAAAACCATAAGTTTGCTGTATAAAATTGAGATTGTAGTAAAGCATCAAATCCTGTTAAATCTCTCTATATGAAGAAGTTTAGTTCAATGTGTTTTAAACTTTTGAAGCGACTCGCAATGTACATTTTTCCATTATAGTGAGAAATAATACAAATAGAAAATGAAATCTGTCGATGCAACGTGTCAAAGTAGAATGTGCTTCGAGTCACAGCTGATGCTGTGATTAATATTGTGCTGCTAGAGGTATTTTTGAGTAGTTTTCGACAATTCCTGTCTTTGAACAAAGGCTAGCATGCAGACACACTGTTCTCTCGGTTTCTCTCCTGTTTTCCCTGCATAAATATTGACTTTGTATTACCAAAAGCCGAGGAAATATAACAGCGTTCTGGCAGGGCATTATCGTGTTGTGGCAGATTGAACAACGTTCTGTCAGAAATGCTGAATTGTAAAGTAGCTGTCATGTTTGGTTCGAAATGAAAATACCTTTGGCATACATCCTTCATACCCCCATGCACGTGCCTAAAAAACAATGGAGCTGATGTTTAAATTCATGTTTTGTAGTTTGAGCCTTTGGTACAAAATGCGTATTTTATCCCCTTTTTATGCTCCGAGAAGGCGGAATTCCGTTCTTTTTTAATGCAAACCAGCTCGGTTCATAAAAGCCTTTTGACGTTTTAATGGAAGATTTTTGGGTCCTGTTAACTTCCCTTCATACAGACGTTATTTGACGTCGCCATGGCGCATTCCCCATGGCGCATTCAGAGGAAGGAAAATCTGAATAACAACACGCAATTAAAGTATGTTTTGCAAATCCAGCAAACAGAAAAATTTGATTGAGTGGAAATTTTCAAGAAAATTTAAATAACTGGTTTGGTTTTTATATCTGCTTCCATATATACGTGTACCTACATACCTTCATGTAATGTATATTATCTTTTAACGCGAGTAAAGGTCACTTTAATGTTTTCACCACCTCGTTTATTTATCGTCTGGGTTTTAACTACGGTTTTTAATGGGTTTAATCTTGAGTGCCCATTTTTTCTATAAGAAGACAACAGTATCGTCCTTTATCTTTGGATAGTCGATGGTAACTCCCATCTTCAAGCACCCAGCTTTGGCGACAGCTGCTATGAAAGTGATGTCCTGATTCCTGTTTTATTGGGTCATGAAATCTGAACAAGGCCCCCTTACGCCTCTGCACTTTTGAATTCCCTTTTCTCCTGCCACCTTTTTCTGGCACAAACAGCTGTAAGCTAATGGTCGTGGTCTTTCTGTCAGATCGACAAGATGGTCAAGTTATGGCCAGTTGTAATTTCAGTCGCTATTTTTATTGTCCAAGGGCCAAACATGGTCGTGTTGATGCATCGTTACTAGGTGCTCTAAGAGTAATGGACAAATGATGGCATGTAATGGTCTATTTTTGGCACTTGGTGAATACCGAAGTCATATATCTTTTTAAAATGATACTCTATTATCGATGTACTTCGCCAGTACTTTATGGCTGCTTGCTCAAGCATTTGAATGTTTTCTGGAGCTGCATAACTTCAACTGGAAGATGAACTGTAGCACTGATCCATATACTGTATTAATTTCTTCTAGCAGATGATCTTTCTGGCTGTGTTTAGCATTCATTTTATGAATTTAAAATTTGGAGTAATTCAGATCCATAATATTGTTTTTAATGATTATTGTAAATCCTTTCGTTGCACAACAGCTCACAGTTGCAATATAAAACATGTTAATCATAAGAAACATTTCTATAACACGGTACATGTCATTATCATTCTCTGCTCATTTTACACAATAAACAGGTGGTCAATATACAGGGAATTTTTATAACGGAAAACATGTGTATATATGGACTAATCCCAATTTATGAAAAGTGGTTACTATGCAGAGGTGGTCATTTTCCTAGGTTACTGTATTTACATGTGCATATAGTTGACGCAAACCTGATTTTTTTACCCCTACATTTGTATGTTGTAAGTAATGATTGCTGTTAAAAATACGCTTTTCGTGCAGATTTTAAGTAGCCTAAATGGCATCAGAGGAAAACCAAACCGAGGAAAGTCTTCTCTAACCATTCCCTTATCAGAATGCCTGTTTTATATATGGCCTAAAACGAATTTCCATCCTGCACTTCACTAGTCTCCTCGAAATGTAGTCGTAGATTAAAAGATCAAGAGAGGATTTGAAGATGCAAGCACTGGTTTTTGCTCTTTATTTTTTCAGAGTTTTTTTACAAAACTCTCCTTTGTTGAATTCCGGTTTCGTTGTTCCCGATTGAACATCGATATTTGCCTTGTTTTCTTTGTATAAGATGGCTTTGTGGGCATGTTTTTCTAGCAGTGCTTCCATTCTTTGGAACAAGGCAAGAAATCCGCAATAAATATTTATGTAGCAGTAAAGAAAGTTTTCCGAGCGCTTGAAAACTCTTTTCATGCGCTTGGGACTGGCCCATCGGGAAAATCGATGAAAATTATTACAGCGAAGTCGTGTGGCACGGACTACTAATGGGTGGCCATGTTTCTGCTGCCTGGCTTAGCTCTGATGTCTCCATCATTCCTTGGCCCTGCTTTTAAATTATCCTTAATAAACCTAACCATCCGATGGGGCATTTCAGAAATGGTCAGTAAATGTCGATGACATATTCTTAAAGGGAATCGCGACCTAATTTTTAAGCGTCTGGTAGCATTTACATAAATAATTCTGACAATGATGGCTGCATTATACTGTATGTGCATGTACATGTATTTGGGATATTGTGGCATTGTAGCAGGGATCTTATACGTCCATTTTATCGCATCAAAATGATATTCATTGAAGCCACTTCAAAGACTTATGTGCACAAAAATTCATCTTGAATATAAAATGATGCTCAAACTTCCCCTGCAACATTGCAGTAGAACGCTAAATACGCTGTATATATGTTGCAATCTTAAACACATTTTGAAACATGTCTAGCAAGTTTAATGGATAATCAATAAGAGGTCAGTTAATTTTAAATTAAATTTATCTCTCGACAACTTATCAGTTACGAATTATTAAATATTTTTAACATTGATAAACGATCGCTTTATAGGTTTTGATATTTTTGGTTATTGATTTTCAAATTGCATTTTTAATTAAAAAGTTTCAAATGAAACCATCTGAATCATGAATGTCTGTATTGTCTTAATATTAAAGCATGCAATCATCGGTAAGCATTCATATCGGTAAATGTTCCCAGTTCCCACTGTGATGCCGTTTAAATTGAAGAGGACGAACGCATTTTAAGTTTTAAAAATGTAACAGATTAATCGATTTTAAAGGAGGGAAATGGATAACAGTGAAAACAACTTCATAGTTTTATAACCCACTAGGGGCTAAATCATAAAAATACCGTGTAAACAAATGTCATACAAAAATGCCCTTTGGTTATTTTTGTTTCTTTGTTTACTCGTAGTTTTTGTTATTCCGAATCGTTGCAACTTGTAGAACATTTGTAATACTTTGGCCCAACCAAATAACGACAGTATACTTCATCGCATAAATTTCAACTCTGCAGGTCTTAGCATTAGATAATGGATGAATTTTTATTGGACGTCAGATGTGTGCTGCGTGCAAGTTGGTGCAACTGTTATGTTCCATGCTGACCAATATGATAGCAGAAGAATAATGAAGATTGTAACCTATGTCTACTGTTCCCACGCTATCTTTGCACCCTCGCAAGAACATTCTTGATTAGTCCTGAGAGAATACTTTGAAAACCTATAATCTTCCTTTGCTACGATAACATGCCACTTTAGAAATGGGAATTGTTATTGTCTTTGTTGCAGAAGCGAAAAAGTGACATGCAATGGAGTCACTCGCAATTCCATGTCGAGCAATTGAGTTGTGAGGTCAACTGCCGAGGGTAATGGATGATTACACGTGTATTAAATAAGATAACAGGAAAATAAAATGGGCAGCAAAGTAGAAAATGTGATAGTATATACAGAAGCCCGACGTCCAAACTGGCCTTATGGGGAGATGTAAGATTTTATTTGGACTGACGAGAATTTCTCAACTTTGTAATCAGACATTTCTGAATTATTGTCCTTGCTTAAATCAACTTTGGTGTGGCCATCGGTTTTTATTGCGATGATATTCGCGGAATTAAAATACATTTGAAATTGTTGAATCCAGAGATAAGGTTTGCAAAGTAACTATAACTAGACAGCAGAATTATCAAATTTGACATTATTAAAGCTGTTCAGATATTTTTCCATTTCTGCAAGACGAAGATTGTTACTGAATAGTCAACGCATATCTGATATTTTACATTGAATACTTTTCAGCTTTTATTTAATTGCATGTTGTCGTTTTTCCGAAGCAATTAAAATTTAGCCATTTTTTTGGAAATTTTACAATTTCGAACAGCAGTTGGTGACCTTAATGGGGAACTGAACTGCAAGTTTTGCTATGGGGGAAATTTTGATGCATACTTTTAAAAAAACTACTTGTTATAATACAAAAATAAAAATTGATAAA
>JAQGCC010006370.1:0-10309 GCA_034698905.1 Xestoiulus laeticollis
AGTGGAGCAGACAACTTGATTGGATTCGCGCAACTCGATCAAGACTTGATATACATCAGTGCACTTGATTTGGTCGGAATGAAGAAGGTGTTACAGATGTAAATATTGATATTTTTAAATAAATAATTAAACAGTTATACAGTGTGTTCAGATTTAATAATACATGTATAAATTTTATTATTAGTACATGTATATTAAAGCTGAACTATACACCCCCTTTCCTATGGGTACATTTTTTGACGAGCCCAGCACATTTTCTAAATAAAATTCTGGGAAAAATACTGTGTTCATAGATCTAGGGCACAGAGAACATGTTTTTTTTATGAAAATGGCCCTTAAATTTTAAATTTAAAAAATTAGAATAAATTTTAAATTTTACAGGGATCTCACTTTGCTAAAGGCGTTTTTCTGAATTTGAATTTTGATACGAGATCAGATAATTAATTATACCAGTTAAGGTGTGCATTTTAATTTAAAAGCATGAAGTTGTTTATCTAGCTAGGTCACAGATACATTTATATACACGTGTTTTCGAAACGCGACGATAAATTGCAGGACTATGCAAGACTATGCTAAACACCAGCAAAATTTAAAAAATCTCGCTTATTAATTTTAAAAATAATCAGACATTTTCATTAAAAAACATGGTCTCTGTGCGCCAGATCTATGAAAACAGAATTTTTACCAATTTTTTCCACCAGAATCTTAATTAGAAAAAACGCTGGGCTCGTCAAGAAATTTCCCCATAGGAAAGGGAGTGTTTAAAAGTTCATGCCTTAATAGAAATGTTTATATTTTCCAAAAGTAACAATGAGCTTGAACAGTCTGATGTCAATTCTAAGAATCTCAGATTTTTTTGTAAAATTTCAGTAACATCAATATTTATAATTGTAGATATTAATTAGCAATAAGTTCTAGTATGAAACCAGCAATAAAGTTTGACCACGGAAGTGTGTAATTGCTGAAATTAGAGCAGATGTATGCCTTTCACCGTCCTGGCCCAAAATAGTAGGGAGGGCTACGGCACACATTTCCACCGACATACCAGCACATTCAATCGAAACTATGCTATAAAAAATGCCAAACAACGTATGTGGATGATGAAAAAAATGAATAAAAAATTCCTCAAAAGTTAAACGAGATAAAAACTAAGTTTTAAAAACCTCAATTAAAAACAGGAAGAAAAAAAATAAGCGAAACCACATTTTTCAACTCTCTGGTAACATTAAACACGAAACTAAACAAAACCAAAATCACATTTTTTTTTGTTATTTCACGGTTTAAACTTTTGCTTTTTTAAAAATTTTAATCGCTTCAAAACAGAACAAGCTCATGATTCAATACTTCTAGTTAGAGAAAAGCAAGAATTCAACTACTTGAAGATGAGCATTGTCGTAATGATCTTTGATTAGATGTCGATCAAATGTAACTATGTAAACACCTTTTTAAATTTGAAAATAAATGTCAAAGCAATTTAACAGCTTTATTTCCGCATTTGCTCAATACATTTTGGGTATAGCAGACTAAAAACTAAGTTTTTTTCCAAATTATGATCCTACATTTAATCGAATTTCAGTTTGAATGATTTTTCCATGAATTTATTCATATTTTATTTCGTTTGCTCAAGATCGCATCTATTTGAACAAAAAAAAATAGTAATTATCCAAACCCTTCATTCTTGGTTTACTTCTACAGATGAAATCCAAAGATTGTAACTTTGGAAGAGGGTTTCTTAAATGTTGAATGGTGTTCAAAACGTTTAAAACTTGCAAAAATTAGTTTTTAACTGCACTATTAAAATTGCCAAAACAAAGTTTACAAAATGCAAGTGCTTTATAAAACACTGAAGGCCCTGTGCGTCTTAGGACGTTCATTGACTTAGGAAAAGGGTTTCTTACATGTTGAAAGATCTTTAATATTTAAAACTCCTGCAGAAATTAGTTTAACAACTTGTACAAACAACTGCACTATTAAAACATTGTTTGCATCACAAATTTTGCAAAAAAAGCAAAAGTTGTATTAAACATTGAAGGCCCTGTGCATCGTTCATTGACATGATGAAAGTGGTTACTTACATGTTGAAAGATCTTTAATATTTAAAACTCCTGCAGAAATTAGTTTAACAACTTGTTCAAACAACTGCACTATTAAAACATTGTTTGCATCACAAATTTTGCAAAAAAAGCAAAAGTTGTATTAAACATTAAAGGCCCTGTGCATCGTTCATTGACATGATGAAAGTGGTTACTTACATGTTGCATAGTGTTAAAATGTTTAAAACTCCTGCAGAAATTATTTTAACAACTCGTTCGAACAACTGCACTATTAAAACACATTAGTTGGAACACAAAGTTTGCAAAAAGCAAGTTTTATGAAACATTAAAGGCCCTGTGCGTCTTCTATAGGACGTTCACTTACTGAGGAAAAGGATTTCTTATGTTGCATAGTTTTGAAATGTTTAAAAATCCTGCAGAAATTAGTTTAACAACTTGTTCGAACAACTGCACTATTAAAACACATTAGTTGGAACACAACTTTTGCAAAAAGCAAGTGTTTTTCGAAACATTAAAGGGCCTGAGCGTCTTATGCAGTTCTTTGAATTAGGAAAAGGGTTTTTTACATGTTGCATCGTGTTCGTTTTTTTAAAACTCTTGCAGAAATTAGTTTAATAACTTGTTCGAAAAACTGCACTATTAAAACATATATTGGTTGCAACACAAATTTTGCAAAAAGCAAAAGTTTTATGAAACATTGAAGTTCTGCACTCCAGAAAAGAAGTTTCTTACATGTGGCATAGTGTTAATGTTTAAAAACCCTGCAGGAATAAGCTTAACAACTTTTTTGAATTATTTTGCAGTATTAAAACCAACCAAAGTTTGCAAACATTGGAGACACTGTGCATCTTATATCGTTCAGTGACTTAAGAAAGGGGTTTCTTACCTTTTGAATTGTGTTTTCGATGAGTGTTGGCATGAAGTGCAGCAGTAAACCTCCAATAGCGCAGGCTAATGCTCCCACAATTAGGGTGATGAGAGCGGGTACAGGTGCGTAGACCCTCATTTCACTTTCATCGACTTCTGGTTTCTGATTGTAGTTGATGTCAGCAGCCTTCCTCCTTGCTCTCGTTAGCGTTTAATGCTTCTCCACTGGTGTCCACTCTGTAACTGATGGCCATCCACGGGCTATCAACCACTTTCTCTCTCGCATTTCAAAATTCGACTCACGTTTCACCCTGTGGTGCTGGTAAATGGCAAATATTTGGGTGACGTCACGAGTGGATACACCCGATTCATGTAGCCTAATAAAAAAAGAAATAAAATTTTTAAATAAAAAAAAATGGTGAACATAGTGCAAGTTGACGGTTATGATGTTGTCAAGAGGTATATTCTTCTTTGGGAGGTCAATCGAGGTCAATTCTGTCAGGTAAAAAAAAATTAGGGAGATGTGGAGAGGGGAAAGACAGTCATTTTTACCATTAGTCATCAGTGGAGGCCCATAGGCGCTAGACTGTTAGGAGCCCCCAATTCTGGATAATTATATGTACATATATTTAAAAAAAGCTTTTTTTTCTACACATTTCCACTTTATTGCACATTTACGATTTTACACAAAACACCTTCGATGTTTTGATTTTTTTGTGATTTTTACAACTTGTCCAATGGAACTATACAAAGTAACTTCAGTCTGAGCAGATAAGTGACTATTTGTTGGTTTAGTGTTAGTGCTTTTTCTACACTTTCGAATGCAATAAAATTTAATGCAAAAACAAGGTATTTTGTATTTGAAAGGTCACGTTGCTTAATTTGATATTGAACAAAATTATAACAGTTGCATGGGACGATAAACAACACATCATTTTCGTAGCCAAATTTTTCCATTTCTACATCTTGATATTTTATCGGGACCCTATAGCAAGCTAAGTTTTTATATTTATTAAAAAAACACAAAACAGCTGCTAATCTCTACACAAATGTTTGATGGTCCCTTACAGTCGAAAAAAATAATGGTGTAGTCCTTGGTTTACACAACGCTTATAGAATATTTAATAAGCACCAGGAACTTGACTTAACATTACAATACCTACATGTATTAAGTGCAGTATGTAATTCATTTAGTGCATGTATAAAAACTGCACAAAACAAAATCGAAAATAGAAGGACATCTTAAATACATGCTTGAAGTACTATAGTTGACCTTCAATGTCATTTATGTGCATTTCATTTAGGTAGAATGTAGTGGCTGTCTTTATATGCTCTGTATAGTGCATATTTCAAGTGATATAACATGAAAAAAAAATACGATTAAGAACTGTTAATTATGTTCAAAAATACTTGTTCACAGATATGCTTAGACAACTCGTCACATTGATATTTTGGGGAAAAAAAGGCAGTTTGCACACTGAAAATGCTACTGAGACCGTCAAAATTTAATTGATAATGACAGCTAACGTCATAAACATACATGTACATTACAATCACTCTACTGATGCATATTGAAATGAACCACTTAATTTGAATAAAAAAGGGTCGATAAATATGTTTTAACGTTTGCAATTTCCTAAAGAAATGTGAACCTACTGAAACATGTGAAAGGTAATATTTTAAAAGCATTTGAAATGAACTTCCTAAAATATAAATTTCAGGCGCATAAATAATTTCGTCTTTGCATTTGATAATTCAGATTAATGCAATGTCGAGGTATTCCAAGGATGTTATACTCGTGGCCCGCGTGCCAATTTTGGCACGCGAGTTCATTGAGTAAAGCATTATGAATTGCTTATTATAAACAGGGATTCCAACCGTATTGCCTTTTTTTTTTCTTATAGATAGTGTACATGTACACTGTAGGTCTCAATTAAATCCAACTAATTCCACTATAATATAAAAGGTTGTTTAAAACGGAGAAATTCAGCTCGTTTTCAATCGGTGGATGATCACATTTTCATTAAAAACAACAAGAATTGACAAACAAGTTTTTTATCAAAATTTTGAACTGGATTATAAATTTAATTTTTCAACAAAAAAAAGCCCCAAAGATAAATCTTCTTGTCTCAACCTCAGTGTCCCATTTCAGAGACTTGCATGGCCTTGCAAGAATGCAACTAAACATTGTTTTGTGGGTAATTTATGAATTATTCGATTCTGCTGTACAATCATTATTCTAGAATTCTAGATAGCATGTAGATGATACCATGTTCGACCTTAATTTTTTACAAAAGAAATGAAAACACATTTCTGTGATCAAAGATAGTTATTTGCATTACGTCAAATGCATTTGCTAAAAGTATAAGTACAAAAAGAATAATGTGTACTCAACCCAGTGTCCAAGATAAAAGAATACGAGGAGTTACATACTAGTACCTGCAAGCAACAGCCTTAAAATAATTGTATTTCTTCAACGATTAATACGATTTAATTGTGTTAATATCATAATGAAAATTGCCCACTCAAGAGCAGCTGTAAATTTCCCTTAATTGATCCCAATAAATGTGTTTGATTACATCAGCCAGGTATAAATTTATTTTGCAATTAGTTGATTTGCATTTCATGACACACATTCCATCAGTTGAGCAACCATTAAAAGCACATTGTCCATGTACATTATATTTACATATTTTTAAAAACGTAAACAAGGAAGACGTTATGAAATATTTCGTAAACATCTCGTATCATCAAAAGCTATAAAATGGCCATGAAGAAAGATCGATTTCCTTATAATAAACTATAACCCTACATGTATAAACTAGTTTTGAATATAAAACAAGGTTTCAATTTCAACATTTTTCAAACGTTCACAAAACGTTCATCTATCATGAATACGAATGAAAAACGAATGTCAAAATTGTTGTCGTACACTTTAAATCATATTTAGTCAATAAATTTAATAGCATGAAAGTGTGAAGATCTACTTACATGTACATTGAAATTGTTAGAAAATTGTTATAAGGCTATTTAATCCTTGTACTTATTTTAAACAAAAACATTCTATATTTGGTAAAATATCTTTTACCATTTAAGAAACTTTTACCTTAAGTTTTTTTTATTCTCAATTATAATAATTATCAAAAACATTATAAAATGTCAAGTGACAACCTTTCAAAACTTTAATATAAAAGTTTTTCTAAATCATAATTATCACAATTATAAAAAAAAAATATACTAGCTTAGATATAAATTCACTTACCCAAAATTTGAAGAAAAAAATAGGACATCCATCACAAAACGATGTAATTAAAAGGTCACACGGGCACACCAGAGTCTGTAAATTATACGAAATATCAAATTTATTGTTTTCATCTATTCACTAAAATCTGCTATTAATTTAATTTACGCAATGAATTGATCATTTGGTCAAATCTAAACAATGCTAATATGATCAGAATCTAGACAACGCCATTATAAATAAATACATTATAGCAAAAAGTCCTACCAACATCTGAATTACAGTATTGAAAAACATGCAAAAGGTCCCTCATAGAAAAACAGTTTTCGGCAGGTGACTAATCAAAGATGACAAGGATAGAGGAAATTTTGCACCAAATTGCCGAAAATGTGTCCATTTTCAACCAGTGACCACTTAATAATAATAACGATCAGTTGCACCATTGTTCATGAAATGTAACCAAGACAAAAGTGGGTTTTTTAATTACCAATTACATTTACACTTTGCTTGGGGCAACTGTCTGAAAAACCCAAAGCAAAATATGAAAATTTTCAATAAAAAAAATCCAACACTGAATCTAACATGACAAATCTCATCTAAACACATTTCGATCAGTATTTTACTTCCTAGAATTATTGTTGAAATAAATCATTTCTAACAACAATGCGCAAATATATTGACCACGACTGAGTACACACTAAAGACATTAGGAAATTAATATAACTATACAGATTTCGTGTTTGGGAACAATAAGATAAATATTGGAAATTCGGCCTTCGGAACAAATCAAGGATCAAAAAGCAGAATATGGTAGGACAGTCATGAAATCATTCATCTTTGAAGCTCTTTTTACTTGACTGTCCAAAACGCGTTTTCTGCCTAAATTGTGCTAAAAGCTATTGCTTCTTTTCATACCTTGTATAATGATAGGAAAGATCAAGAATTCATAACAATCAACAAAAGATGGTGCAACTACCATACTGAAGTGTTTGGCTATAATTCATTGGTCAACAACCGTGATGCATCACAACATGGGTCATCATGTGGTGTGTGTGACGCAACTGGTGCACAACAATAAAATGACAGGAATGTAAGGAATGAGGAAAGCAATGTTATGCTAATGAGATTGTATTAATGATCTTTCTAATTGGCCTTGAAAAACGCCGTTAAAGTTTGCCAGGTGGAAGATCAGATGACCTGGGCACACCTTCGAACATGATCAAATGGCTCATTAACCCATATGGCACATTTAACAAATGAATGGGTCAACAGTATTTCAGTAAAAATTAATGAAGAGAATAATAAATAAGATGCATTTTATAAATAAATAAAATATGGCAACATCCCCTTTTCGATCGAATACAAATTTAGCATTGGCAGTATGGTGGTCTAAAGTGTTAATGTCAGTTTAAATACATGTACATTAATTTGTTGGACACCCAGGAAGTACTCTCAAAAAGAACTGCAATCAAATTAGTTCCGATCGAGGTCATTATAACTAGATACTGTAGGAGCAAATGAAATTGTGAATAAACCAGGAGTGGGACCTTCAAAATGTCAGTAAAATGATGTTGATAAACAAAGATACGATAAACCTGAATCTAATTTTTTTTTATATAAATTAAATTTGAAGCTATTGAATGGAGTTATAATTTGCATAAACAAAAACAAGTTAATGAAGAATACATTGTAAATGAAATGATTTTTGTAATTTTTAAATTTCCTCGTACAGCTACAATATGTATGAATTTTGTAAAACCTGCAATACAGTATCAGATGTTTACGACATACATGTACATACATGTATATTATGTAACATCCGATTTCAAGGAAATTTGTAAAAGTAACGGCGCAGTGTGTAATCTGAATTCATTTTTTAACACCATTTCAGTTTTCATAATTCTAAGATAATGAAACTAACAGTCAAATAATAAAACATGAGATAATCAGGACTTATAGAAATTTTATAAGAAAATAAAGATATAGTGCAGTCTCGGTAATCCGACACCATAAGGAACCACGTAGCCTACTGCCACGCACGAATTAGTGAAAAAAGATTGCTGATACATGTGCATGTACACTGTATTATTGATTGTATGTGCACTAACCTATTGATTAGCTTAAAAAATCTGTAATTTTCGATTGCATTGTAACACACAAAAAATAAAGGATAATATATAGCTTAACGTGTTGAAATTCAAGCTGTGGTATTCAAGAATTTTTTTAATCACAGAAAAGTGCCTGATTACCGAGTGTTGTGTTATAGCAGGCTAGGATTACCGAGGCTGCACTGTATATGCCATAAGCTTAAGAATGCAGTTGCAGCATCGGAAAAAGTTCCCAATTTAATCTATTTGGAATGCTAAGAGATGGATAGTCATTGAATGACTTTAGGAATGTACGGATTTATAACTCAAGGAATTTGCAGAAAAAACAAATGAAATTCAAAGTATATAAATTGGCCGTCAATTATGTGGTCAAACTTATTTCATTTCATACTTTCGCAATAATAGGACGGATTCTCGGCTTATCTCGCACAAACTTTATCGTGTCAACAAAAAACTATCGTAATAAAATAATGGATAGTTAACAAACTAAATTATTTTTTTAGAATACCTTGGTAGTTTCCATCGGCTGCTGAATCCGAAAGAATGATAACTGTTCCGTTTTGATCATGCTTTTTGTTTGATTAGTAGTAAACCTTTGTTATCTTGGCATAATCATGCGCTCGACATATAAGTCGCAGCATTGAAATTATATTATACATGCTCTGCAAAAAACAATAATAAAAATAAATAAAAAAAAACTTGAGATAAATAGATTTAAATTAAACAATAAATAAGCATCAGAAAACAAAATCAATGTACTTCTTCACCGTGTGTGTGTGTGTGTGTATTTGTGAGCAAAGACTGTTTAGGCTTGACCTTCCACAGGAAATATTCAACTTATTTTTACAATCGTGAAAAAAGTTAATTCCGTGGTTTATTTTTTTTCCTGTACGGTAGTGTTACCTTTCTTCAATAATGGTTGATTGTCACGTAATCCAGAATCAAGTACGCTAGAGCGATCTGAGCTTAGCGAGGTGGACATGCCTGAAATTCCATCTTCTTCTGAAATAGGCGCCAAAGGTGGTTGTAAGCGTGTAACACACGTAGCACAGCCTAGAAAAATATTAGGATATTTTGTTATAGCAAAAAAATTAATGATGATATCAAATATACTCTGCATCTCTAACGATCTTATATTGCAAACCACAATTACAAAAGTTCGCATACCTTGACCTGGGGATGTGCTTTCTGTCGCGTTGACTTCCTGCTGCTTATTTCGTCCTGGCGAGTTTATGGCATCTCTGTTAACTGAACCCTGTGCACCGTAATTTCCGCTAGCTGGGAATCTCATGTGACGACAAGAAGAAGGCCCATGACCGGTGGGCCGGAACACAGAAGTGGAAACATTCTGTGACAAATTAAAATTTTGAGAATGCGTTCAAAGTTTTGTAGTTATCATTTAGTGGAAGTATATAACAAGTATATATGTCGACAAGCCTACCCCGTCAACCGACCATCCGAATATCGAGTCGTGATCCAAAGCATGTAATGGAGTGGGATGAAACACGCATAGAATGACCCAGACAGGGAGAACGAACTTGATAGTCTAGACCGTGGTAATCAAAAATACAAGATTACCAATCTACCTATAAAAAAGATGATCAATGACAAAGTGATGCAATAGAAACTTACCATGAATAAGGCAAACACGAGAGAATACAGTGTTTGATCATGATACTGTCAAACAAAAATGTAAAACTTATTAAAATTTACCGAATCTAATATTGCCATAATATAGTATAACTTACAAAGACTCCGCTGCAGCCGCCCTCTTCATCTTCCACTATCAAAATTACACAAAAGCATAAAAAATAAGCATTTTGATGTTAACAAACTATGATTTGATTTAGGAGTCTTCACTTACATGCTTTTAATGTCAAGTCATAAATAACACAAACGAATGCAGAAGCCTCGTATACGATAATCACGCTAAAAAATAATATTACGGTTAATTTTAAGGGTGATCTGAACTGCATGTTTTGCTATGGGGAAATTTTAAAACCTACTTTTAAAAAAACTACTTGTTATAATACAAAAAT
>JAQGCC010006371.1:0-10309 GCA_034698905.1 Xestoiulus laeticollis
AAAAAACCAAAAATCGCCATATTTGAAAAAGAAAAACGCGAGATATTAGCAGAAAAACGTTTTGATATAACGGACATAATTTATTGATGAGCCTCATCGAGAAGCGCCGTATCATCTGATGGAAATATTTTAGCGGCAAATTTGAATATGCGTGTCTAGAATAATGCTTAAAATTCACAAATTTAATTTAAAATCCTGGCATTTTCTTACATATTTTGAAAATAGACAAAATAGCAAGTGGAATAGATATGAAAGCTAAAAAACACGACAATATACGCATTATTTCTCCAGTTATAAAGCACTACACGGCGTAAATAGCATGATTAAGTAGCCATTCGTTTTGTTTTATAGCATTGCATTATGGGAGTTCTATAGCTATGGAAAAGCTCCTGAAAGGCACATTTAAAGCTAGAAAATAATTGCTTCTAATAACGGCGCTTTTATTAACAGCTTAATAACCGTAAATTAGCTTCGTGGAATAAATGGCCGTACATAAGACCCGGGAATTTTGAATTCACTTTAAATTAATGTACGGGAAATTTTTAAAAATCTGATGTTTTTTTCAGATTTTGCTGTGGAATCAAGATTTAAAACTCCGCTTTTTATGAAAATCGACCCTATTACGAACGGAAAAAGCCAAAAACACAATATAAAATAATATAAATTAAGGCAATTAATGCCTGATTCACATCTAGGCGGATTTTGTCAGCCTGGCGGAGGCGGACAATCCGCTTCCGCTACACAATTCATATCTGGGCGCATAAATGGTTGGCGCACATTTTAGCACATGGCCATAGCACATGGGTTTGGCACATAGCAATACTCTTTTGTGCAAAAAAATTAGAATTCCTAAAAAAAAAATTCAAAAAAACGCCTGCAGCTGATATGCACGTGAAGTTTTTATGACGTAGGTGGCGGTCAGGCGGAAAAGTTGAATATTTGTCTACTTTGTCCGCCGTGCGCCAGAGAGAGAGGTGCACTGCACAATGGAAAGTTCTGTCACAAAGATGCACGAGTGGAAAGGGAGAGGGATAAGTAATGTGACGTCACATAAAAAAATCAAAAATGATCGAACTTGTTATTTAAAATAACAAGTTTGATCAAAATATTTTTGCCAATATAATTTCAGATTTCCATTGCTTCTCTTTTAATACATGTGTTCTCCTAAAATATCAGAATGCAGCGTCACACTATACAATGTACATATACGAAATACAGACTACATTGATAACCAGTTTTCGAGGAGAGGGGGGTGAAGTCATATTTGAGGGGGTACTGACTTTTTGTGATCAAGTGTGACATGGGGGAATTTAACAATCTGACAAAATCGCAGCCTCATTTATGGACATCACCTTGGTGCAAACTTGGGTCACTCGTACTCAGAATAATGTCTATTTTCTTATTGTGCAGTAAAATATGTCGATTTTTATTTAAGTTTTGATAAATAAAAATCGAGTTTTAATCTTTTTGAAAATTTCACTTGTCAGTGTTAAAGTAGACATGATTCTGAGTAGTACAAATAAAATTTCATGAAAATCGAGTAAGAAATAGCGAAGATAAAGCAAATTTTAACTTTCACTTACCCAAAGCGACAGGGGTGTTAAAAAAAGCAACTAAAAACACAAAAATAGCTGTATCTCCGTAATTTAAAAAAGTTGAAAAGAGCGATTTTTATCCAATTTTTGATAAATAGAATATCGAGTATTTACCTTTTTACTGCATATAATAAGAAAATAGACATTATTCTGAGATGCACACAAAACATTGATGTTAAGCTTGCAATACGTTAGCCCCATGTTTATTAATAACATCATTAGATCCTGTTCTACTGTAAACGATTCTATTGGATGTTTATTTATTGTTCTCTCTAAGACGAATTTATTGTTGAACTCATCTTCGTAAACAGCTAGGCTTCAGTCTCAGAAAAGCATACAATAGGTTAATTCTCAGGTTCATTCCAGATGTGTTTTCCTTTGGGGTATCCAATTCCCATCTTGAAAATTGAAAATTAAAACTCCATGATCAGTAACCCTATCAAAACAAAAAAATAATGTCAAAGCCTTAGATGCACTTCAGTTGATACCTGTAAAATTAATTCGTTCAATCCAGAACAAAGACTTCAACTACTAAAGTTTTGAATTTAGCAGTCTCATTCAAGCACTGAGATATTGCTTTGAAAATTCGTCAATTACTAAATAGTTTTATTTTTTAATTAAGTTTTAATTAATTTAAAATAAATTTTTTTAAAATAAGTTTTTTTTCTTTATTTTTGATACTTTTAATCTGAACAGCTGAATGACTAATTACTTTATAAACTAGATCTAGTTTATACTTGAATGCTTCGAAGCATTCAAGTCTATATGGTATTCAACAACATCGTTAATACTTTGTTGTTGTTGTTGTAGGGTAATCGGAAACAAACAACTGTAATTTTAGAACTACATTGCACATTACCCATTAACTATTGTTTTGTCTATTCGAGTTCATAAATAATGTACTCAAGGGTAACCTGAATTTAATGGGAATGGCATCAGTTACAAAATTTGACTCTAACCCTTCCCCCACAACCCCAAATAAACGATAAGGCCTCTTTCGTTTTGGTACAGCTAATTGGTACACCTAAAACTACAAATGGCATCGTCCAGAATTGGCTTTAAACGACTCTAACAGGGGAATTTCCCGTCTTCAACCATCTTGCCATCGCCTCTAAACGTTAGTAAGCCACCTTGAGTGCACCTTACCGTCATTTCTTACAATCAACTTTAAAAAACACGCATCATCCTTAAAAAGGTAATTAGAAACAGTTTATTGAATTAGATTAATTACTTTATATACTTAAATTAGGTAAATTGTGGTTTGACTTATTGTATAAATGCATAAAACACTGTAGCTAGGCCTACTAAATGACAGCATGACATACAGTGTTTTTCAGCCGAAGGGTTTAAAGATAAAAAATGCATTTTAAATTATATATGGGATTCGCTTCCAAAATTAACATTTTCACTTCAATAGCAAGGGGTTAAATAACAAAGCCCTTCATAATGATCTTAAACAAATATTCGTTCAGCAATTAAGTCTTTCATGCCTTGCAAACTGGTGAAAATGTAATGTTATATAATTAAGACCTTAACCATAGGCCTAAATATAGTTATTTCCTTAAGCATATAGTTATTTCCACCAACAATCGTATCTCAAGTTCTGTTGTATTCAAATCTGCCCCATGACGGCCGAGGCAGATTTGTAAAATTTTCATAAAAAATTTCAAATGATTTAAATCACTATAACGATTCAATTGAGAGTCTTGCAAAAATTAGGAATAGAGATAAACATAAACTAACCAACTAATTTAAAAAAAAAATTAAAAAAACACAATTAAACAGCTGAAAAAAATGTTCAAATGTACTCTCCCCTAACAACCATCACTTTTTTCTGCATAGCTATATAGCCAAAGATGTCTAGCCTGTCCAAGGGGAACTCAAATTGCCTTGCTGGAATATGTGGCGACCAGAGAATCATGGATTCCCTCTATCAAATCCGGGTCCTTTCCAAGAAAAAACGAAATGCCAGTACGAACGCCAAGATTTGCAGAGCCCAATTGGAAATCGCCAATATTTGCATGTACATGACGGAAAAAACATCCGGAGGAGTTGCTTCAACCCGGCGGAACTACGTGGATTACTTGCGTTGGAACGGGGATGAGATCATCATGGCACTGAAGGAGTTCTTGCAGATGCAAGACTTGAAGCACATGCACCATGACATCCACGCCTGCAAGAAGACGCTGTGGAATCACTTCCGCCCATCGATAAAGGACCGGGAAATAATAAATGATGCCATTAATGCAACCGTAGGATTAATGGAAAAGCGAAATTATTATACCACCAGAAGTTTTGTCCACTTGACCGACGTGTTGTACCGCAATTACAATATCTCCAGCAATTTCCTTGTGCAACTGCGGTTGCACAATGAAGCAAAGAAATTTCTCCAGCGCTATTTAGAATTGATCGCCGCGGAACCAGAAACTAAGGCTGCACAAAAAGGCCTGGTGGATGCCGCCCTGTATCTCGTAGAAATCCAGGAAGAAGAAAAAAACATGGAAAGCCAATGGCGCAAGTACCGAAAGCTTCATCTACCCATCGAAGAATTGCTCCAGAAGGCAACAGGTTCACCGTGGAGGCGTTTCCGATACGCCATCAGCCACCCAATGGAAACTGCGAAGTCAATGTGGAGATGGTTGAAGCAGAAAAATGAAGCAGCCATCATTGTGTTCCTCCTTGCCACCCTACTAGCCTACTTGGGCATGGGGATGACTGCCCTTTATCATGCATCTGATGTTGGTCTAACATTAGGTACAACAGCAGTGACTGCACTTTGGTTCCTCATCTTCTTACCATTGGCCCACTTGGGCTTGGTGATGAGCCTGAGAACTGTTAATTTTTTTGAATATATTGTTAGTTACAAGCTAGTTGAAATAGCACTGATCACACTTGGGGCCGTCATCACTATAGAGGACTTCATTTTTGAGGCTTTTAATTGGCTGGTGGACAATGTTAGAAGAATCCTGGAAGATACAAGCAACGAGCTGGTGCCATGGGATCCAGAGGAGGAGTTAAACCGATTATTCCTGGAAATGGACAAATTACTGATCAATGAGGTCATTGGAAAACTAAATTTGGAACAACTGGGAGCTATAAAAGAGGAAATTGGCAAAAAAGAGAAGGAACTACAATGCAGCTTGGAAACAATGCGTGAGGAACGCTTGAGAACAGAGAAGAAGATGGAGGAAATAGAGACCAGGGTTAAAAGCTACATAGACAAGAGAGATGGATTTGAACAGTTCCTGTCCAACCTCAAGTATCTCTACGATTGCCCAAATGTGTAGAACTTTACATGATCTTAGACATGTACTAGAGCCTATAACATTCTCCATTCAATCGATAACATTTCTTAAAATTGTTGTAGAAATTTTCATAATCGCTTATACTTCGATAAGAATTCGCCCTTTCCCTTTCCCAAAAATAAGTACAATATGTTATCCATGTATCGTTTTCAACAGAAGTTTCTTTCAATTTGTCAATATGCAAATTGAGTTATTTTCCTGAAGAATGCTATTTTGTTGTGTTTTGTGTTTTTCGAGTTGTATTTTTGAAATGTTCCAACATCACCGATATGACTTCACTGTTGAGGTTAAATGTGATACTTCAAAAAAAATGTTGGCAATAAAAATAACAAGTGACACAAGAAGTGTCGACTAAGGTCGAAAAGATATACATGATCTTAAATGTTTATGTGATATTGTTCTACTGGCAGAAACATGTAGATCTTATGTTTAGTTCCATATACATTACGTATTCCTTTCATACATGCAATCAGTAAACTCTTGTTTTTATTTGATTAAAACGAGCAAGTACTTTGTCATCAATATCTGTTCTTATCTTATCTTTATATTTTATTTTATTTGAAATATTTTCGGAAACAACGCATACATTTTTTTCAACATTTATGGTAATTACCTAGCTGGTTCAATTATGTTTTAAAAAGTATAAAACTGTTGATCATGTTTTAGCTGATCTTCCAGGGTCTATTACAAAGTTTTTATCTATAAGAAGTACATGTAGATACACCTAAAAGAACAAAATGGAATCGTCCTTATAGAAGAGGTATTTGTTTCAAACATGGAAATTCCCTTTCTTATCAAGCTATCATACTTGATAAGAAAGATAATACTTATCAAATTATCATTTGGATTAAAGTTTTTAAATCTAGGCTTTTTGATAATTATAATCTTATGCTGATGACGTTCCGAAAGTGTTTTAATATACATTAATTAAATTGCCTTAACATACATACGCACTACTCGTTCTTAAACAGGTAATTATAAATTGTTAATTACATTACTTTGTTATTGGTTACAAATTGGTGTATGCATTGATCAGATATTTAGAAATAAATATCAAATTGAATATCTTATGAAAGACACATTTATAAACGAGAGAATTAATATATTACATCACACTTATATATAATACCTACATGGACATATTCTACATGGATAATATTCGAATTTTCTCACTAATTCTTTTATATATTAAAATATCAAGAAATATAGTTGGCTTTAAAAAAATGATGCATTTTTTTTTTTTTTTGATAAATGACAAATCCTGACGTTAGATGACTAAAAAACCATCAAAACCATGATCTGATTAAGAACCATCATTTCTATTTTTCAGGCCCATAGAGTATCAACCATGGGTAGCACATCCTGGTGGTTTCCTTCCTGGTGGAATCCTGATGGCCTTCCCGGAATCAGTGGCGACCGGAAAGTCATGGATTCCCTTTATTTAATCCGGGTTCTTTCCAAGAAGGAAAAGAATGGCGATATAAACAAAAAAATTTGCAAAGCCTGGCTGGACATCGTCAACCTGTGCCTGTACAATATCGATAAAGCTCCCGAAGAAGCTCCCAGAACCCTGCAACACTACTTAGACTACCTACGCTGGAACAAGGAGGAGATTTTCCGGGTTTTGGAAGAGTTCTTGCAGATGGAAGACATAAAGCCCATGTACCCTGAAATCTACATATGCAAGAAGACCCTGGAGGCTCACTTCTGCCTTTCAGAGCAGGACAAGGGACTAATCAACGAGTACAATACCGCTTTCAACAAGGCCCAAGCTAAAAGCAACAGGAAGCTCTGGTTCCATGCCGCCAGAAGGTTTGTCCACGTAATCGACTTGCTGCACCGCAAGGGCATTGTCGACTCAAGCACGTACGAAATGGTAGATTTTGACCAGCTAAGCGGTCAAGCCCAGTGCCTTCAACAATGGCTGCCTTCGTTCCAGGATCTCAAAAGCATCATGCATCGCTTCGAAGAATTCTGTGCCACAGATCCAGAAGCTAAGGCGGCGCAGGAAGACCTGATGGAGACTGCTCTACATCTCGCTGAAACCCGGGCAGAAGAAAAATACATGAAATGTCTGTGGCGACATAGTTGTGAAAGGAAGCAGTTCACGGAAGAATTGCTTCAGAGAGCAACAGCTTCAACGTGGAGTCGATTGATGTACGCCACAAAGGGGATGTGGATTTGGGCAAAACAGAATCCTGTAAAAGCAGTCGCCATTGTTGCTTGCGTATCAGTGCCAGTAGCCTTCATGGCCGTTTATGGATCGGCCCTATTCTCTGCAGGTGCTGTTGTTGCCACAGCCGTTGAAGCCGTCGCAACCGGTGCAGCCGTCGCAACTGGTGCAGCCGCTGCAACCGGTGCAATCGTCGCAACCGGTGCAGCCGTCGCAACCGGTGGAGCCGCCGCAACTGGTGCAGTCGTCACAACAGGTGCGAGTGTAATTAAATTCCTCAGCAGTAGTTATACTGTATGTAAATTAGCATACCGTGCTTCTGAACGGCTGCTGGACAATGGGAAGAGTACCCAAGAGGATGAAAGCAACAAGCTGGAGCCATGGAATCCAGAACAAGAATTTAATCAGCAAACCTCAAAAGAGATGGACGAACGGATCAAAGAAAAAATGGAAAAAATGAACGAGGAACAACTGGACAGTCTGAAAGCAGAATTGGGCAAAGGAGAGGAGGAAGTGCGATGTAGCTTGGAAAATACGCGTGAAGATCGCACAAGAACAGAGAAGGAGATGGAGGAAGTGAAGGCCAGGCTCAAACGCACAATGGACAAAAGAAATGGACTTGTAGAGAATACGTTCAAAATAGTGAAATTCTTCGATTCCATAATTGAAATATTTGGTTAATCTGGTTACTCTCCTCGAGATGTTCCCACAAGCAATTTGCCATATTAAGAAAGGACGTTTTCAATTTTTTTTTTCCAAAAACAGTTGATTCGATTAACCAATGCCCCAATTATCCGGGATCCATTAGATTAAGAATCCCTATATTAAAAAGTTTATTAATTAAAAGTTACTTAAATTTCACTACATCCTTTATGATAACCGACAAGGTTGGCTTAGTGGATATATGCTTAGCTCATTGATTTCGGGAGACTATCCTGGTTGTGGTTTTTCGTGGTTTTCCACAACCTATCGTAATCGCCCATATAGGCACATAAAGGCAAATGCCGGGATAGTTCCCCAAAAAGCGGCCACGACCGTATACTCTTCCCATTAAAAATTCTGGCACTTTGATCCCTGCCACATGGCATATACAATTGTACTGCATGCTGACTGCAGGGTAAGAAATTAAATTAAATTAGTCGACCACACAATTTGCATCAAATGATCAATGATGGTACTAAAAGTATCGTTTTCTTATAAATTTTTCTAATAAATTACACATGGCATACTATTATTACTAATTAACATTTCTTAAAAATCAGTTTAAATGTTCATTATTTTAGCATGTTAAGTGTTCGTTAAGCTTTCTTCCTCCCTATTCCCTCCAAAAAGTTTTTGTCATTTTGTGAATTATGCTCATGTCCAAACAGTATGAATGTTTTGCTTTTTTGTGTTTATCGAGTTATCTAAATTGTTTAAAAATTTGGTTCAATAAAGTTAGCCTAGCATGACATGTGTTATACATGATTTTCTTACAATATATACAAACATTAATGTTCAATTTCTTAGCATCCAATTGAAAACTATCAATTTTTTTATATGGAAAATAAATTCGGCGCCGAGCAAATAGTTACTTAGCTTCCTTATCTGTCTGAAGTTAGGATGCGTCATGGTTTCTATTCACAAGTCCCTGCAGTCACGTATCATTTAATTTACGATTGTCTCCAGAAGCGTATCTTATGGACCACTTGCTAACAGAAAAGTTTGATTTACTTGAATTAACATATCAAGGTAAGTTATTTTAATAATATTATTTTAATAGAGATTGCACCAAGAGCAAAGAACATCTAGCTACCGTATACTTCTAAAAAAATGCACAAAGTTGTAAAATTTAACAGTTCTTACGTGTGTATCAGGTATACGACATGAACCAAAATTGAGCATCATTGACATGGGAATGCTTTCGCAAAATTAAAATTAAATATTGTAATTTATATTAATTTTAAAAATGCAAGCTAACTGTATAACGTACTTATGAAGAATTTAACATATAATTCAACTTTTCGCCTTATGCAAACACATTTAAACTATTAATTTGACATTATCTTTATAATTTTCTTTAATATTGTTACTACTTTAGGAAAGGGTTTCAATTTCTACAACATTTCTGGCACAATGCTTATTTCAATGTTTAAAATGTACAAACAAAATTACTCCAAAATTAACCCCTATCAAGGTTAATTTACCTATAGGAGGTGTGTACATGTGCATGACCAAAAACCAATAATCTACAAGAGATAAAGTATTTGACCCGCGACTTAGGTCAACGGGGATTTTATTGCTAATTGTTTTGCCTCTCATAAAGAAATCATCTTTATAAAATACTTGTATAATGTACTTTTTTGCAAACTGTCATTCGTGTACATACAAATCATTACATAATTTGCATCTGATGCAAAAAGGCATAAAAGAACAAGAATCTTTATAATCTTTAGACGCATTTTCTAAACTGTTTGACTTCTAGAAGGTTTATATTCAATGCATATTTTGAGTACATTTATTGATAGTCAATTCCTGTTTTAAACTTTTGTATTAGGCGTTGTACATTGTACTCTTTATCCTTTCGATGCCCATTAGTGCGACGAACGTGTGTGAACTTTGGTATGTTTTGAGAATGACTAATCCACATACAACAGTATCGTAATGTTTCTGTTTCGGTTATATTTTATCTGTTGGGGTACTTTGTGGGTTTATTTTCATTTCTTTAAAATTTCCAAACAAGAAAAGTAAACATTAATATTCCAATAAAACATCCTTAACAAAATATCTTTACCTGCAATGGTAAAATGTACTTTACCATTCATTCCTCATCATGGTAAAAAAAATATGAAAATAATTCATATTGAAGTTTCATTTCATACTTCTTAATTCGTTCATGTAATTAAACATAAACTTTGAACTTTTTTGAAAAACCTCAATGGTTTCATCACAGAATTCTATCCGGCAGGCGAGGCCATACTCATTTAGGAGATCTTGCAAGAGGCCATTGTAAACTTCCAAAAGCGAGCATATTGCCCAATTAAAAAGCTATCTGCTACCCCTCCATGACAAGAAATTTGTCCAAATGCAAACAAGATCTCCTATCTTTACAAAATAAAGTGAAATTAGATTAACTCCACGTTTTCCAAGATGGCCGCTTCCAGAGCAGACAGCACTGTCTATTAAGGGGGATCTGAACTGCATGTTTTGCTATGGGGAAATTTTAAAACCTACTTTTAAAAAAAACTACTTGTTAT
>JAQGCC010006372.1:0-10304 GCA_034698905.1 Xestoiulus laeticollis
GTATACTAGGTCATGGGACCAGTTTAACTGAGTTCTGCGGTGTGAATTAACACGCAAAAGTTTTCTTGATCCACATCAGATCTACATCAACGTTGGTGTGAATCAGGTGATACTGGTTCACCCATATTACCCATATACTGTGATGTAAACTTGTGACTTCAAGTCAGCATTATCAGCGCCATCTAGTCGCCATTATTTGAAGTTCGTGAATGGCGGATATTGCACGGACAATATTCGCATACAAAATACTAACAAACTAAACCCTTAATCAACAACCGTACTAGATTTTCGAAAACCAAAGGTACTTTTTTACAATTCGCAACTCTGAAATATGTTAATTTAGATTGTACACCACGCAAAAAATTCGTCCGATTCCGTCGCGTTTGCCCACCCAACTAGGGTCACGCAATGCCTTCAGGTTACTCACGAGATTTTTGCAGACTTCTTCCTATGTCATTCCACACCAAATTTCTCTTCTGTTTGTCCCGATGTTCCCTCAATGACGAATTATACAGAGTGGGACATTTCTCGACCTCCTTGATCAAGATTTCGTCGAAACAAGAGGACGAGTCAACCACAAAATCATCCACCGCAGCATCCATCTTGACGCTAGTTTTCGTCAAATACTACTTTGCCATTGGTTGAATTCGTCATGTGATCTAATTGCCACGCCTTCTTTGAGTCTAATCAACATGGCGGGTGATATGAACGTAGGTTGTTGTTCGATTTCATATTTTTTTGCAGATTTAGAATAATGGTAACTCTGAAAATTATCTAATTTTAATCTATGCGCTTTGTTTGTATCCTCTAGAGTTCCAGAAAAGGGGTTTAAGCAACACGAATTCTGCCAGTTGTATATAAAATCGTTGATTATTGTACACTGTTCGTAATGCTATAAAGTGAACAATAGGGATACCTGATAAAATAGCACACATTTTTTTCTCAAGTTTTCATTCTATGA
Source organism: Xestoiulus laeticollis (assembly GCA_034698905.1). NCBI lineage: Eukaryota > Metazoa > Arthropoda > Diplopoda > Julida > Julidae > Xestoiulus > Xestoiulus laeticollis. Next base: position 962 of record JAQGCC010006372.1, read on the forward strand.
ACTGAAGGTCCTTTATTTAAATGATAATGAAGGATATGCAAGACCCTTTCCTTATATACATGTATGTTGGAGCTGCAACTCTCGCCGTTGTCCTGGCTTATGGACTTAGATTGCTTTTTAAACTATGTGGTAAGAGTATTTCAATTGCATGTATGTACATGTACCATACTTCAGGGCTCCCTGTTTTACAACATATTACATATACCCTCGATCCAAAAATACACAATAATAAGCAGGCTAATAACTAGGGCAAACAGAAAATTTTCATCTGACAGATATTGTTATTTATATTTAAAAGCATCTGACCCAAAGACAAGCCGTAAACAAATTAACCTGACTAGAAGCCAAGTCATGGAAATCGCATGCAATCTGGCAAAGGTAAGATCTCTATAAGAAGGAACAAAAATGCTAACGTCATTAATGCTACGTTAAACGTTAATGCACATAAAAAGCTGGATAATTCATTGCTATCAATTTATTTCTAAAGCAATGCACAATTAATGCTTGATCTCTAGTAAATGATCTCAGGTGCATTTCATAATTCATGTAAATAAAATGTACAAATTATTTTAGAAGTCTGCTCAGTGTCCTGACAATGCACCAAAATGCATCAGCATCGTGCAAAAATTCGATTTGGACATCAACTTTTTCCTGCCACAAGTAGGGTTAACCATATTTTTGGTAAGTGCCATATTTAAAGTAAATAATCGTTTTGAACTTGACAAAATGCTTTTATCAAAGAAATGAAATTATATTCATCGATGATCGTTATTCTCTCCTCCCTTCAACTTTCAGAGTTCTTGCATCGGAGGTCATGCTAAACTAGTACAAGTTTTTTTGGAAAATGGTTGGTGGATAAGATAACTAATAATAACAGAAAATATCATTAACTTTAGTTCACAAGCATAATTGCTCATTATGTATTAACTTCTTGTTTATATCTTAAAAGAAGCATCGTATATAAAAAGAACGTTTTTTTTTCATGCTTTGAAAGGTGCAGATATAAGCGTAAGAAGCAAGGGGGGAGATTCACCATTGTACCTGGCTATTGCCGGCTATTTTCAGTGGCCTCAACGCCATTACAAGATTTTCCGGCAATTGATTGATGCAGGTGCCAATATATTTAGTCTGAAACTATTGCTGTTTATCATTATAACCATTTATTTCGGCCTTTAATATTGGTTAGCAATTATTAAACTAAAAATTAGAGCTGCAGCAAAAGGATATTAATTTTATAGTACGAGTATGATGTAGGCATATAGTCAGATGTATAAAATGTAAAAAATGAAATCAGTAATAGCTTACTAACTTACAGTGGCTTGTCACTCTGGAATTATTTCTACTTTCAGGATGCAACGTAGATGATGCCAATCTCGGTGGTTATACACCTTTGCACCTTGCCGCGAGCCACGGCGACGTGCAGCTTATAGAATTTCTTCTCAGGGAAGGTTTGTGTAGTTAAATGAAGCTGTTGAAATAGTAATCAATTCAAATGATGAGCAAGACTTAAAGCCGAATTCTTGTTTTTTTGCAAAACTTTTCACAAATAATGCCACATTGTTAACATGTTATTCAATATTTTATAGCCTACTGTTTTGCTTCATGAATCCTCCTAAAATGACACCAAAGAATTGCTCGTTACTGATAAATTCGGCAAATTCTTGTTTCCCATTTTATTCTAAACCATAACAGGAATTCCAGCCACTTTTCGGGATAAAAATATAGGAATTATAGGTCATTTTCTTTGAAAATATAGGAATTATAGCACAGGATGGCAAACACTTTCTCATATTCAATATTTAGGGCTTTTTAAATATATAATTTTATTTTTAATTTGCATTTAGGCCAAAATTTACTGTTTTTAGCGCATTCGTAATAAATATAAAACTGATTAAGATATTGAGGCACCTGTAATGGGGGTTGGAGCCCCTTTTTGAAAATGTATACGTTTTATAATTCATACGTTGGCTTCTGAAACAATTTTTACAATAATTACCCAATTATTCAGAGGGTGTTTTGGACTTTTTAGGACTTTCAGGACTTGTTTATCGCCCTGGTTATTACAATCCTGTACAAAAGTTAATGAAAAATAGGAAATATGTATATGACAATTTCAGAAAGTATAGGACAATATAAAACGACATAAAAAATATAGGAATTTATAGGAAATATAAGATGGCTGGGAAACCTGGCATAATATTCCAACTTATAATACCCCTTCATCATATCATGCAATTCAAAATCATTTAAAGGCTATGTTTTTCAACATTTTCAGAATTCCTCACCCATTTCAATTTTTGTTTGGTTTTTGTACCATTAAATTTATTTTGAGTATTCTCCAAAATATTATAGGTGCTAATCCCTCTAAAATGACTACACTCTACCGCACTCTACCCATCGACATGGCTATTGAAGCTGGTATGGAAATTAGGAATAATTTGTTAAATTAAACAGAAATCTGCAATATATTACATTACAAATTAGCATACAATGTATTCAAATAAGAGCCAGGAAGTTAAGTACATATAAATCCTTATTTGGTATTTTATCAGGAAACCTCAAAGCTGCAGAACTCTTAGACACTAAAGAACGTCTTCGAAAGCCAAAGTTTCATCCCATGGCTTCAACGCCAATTAGATCGACGCCATGTCATATCTCAACACCAATACAGTCACGTTGCCAGGTCTGTAATGGCAAGGGATATGAAATACACTCGAGAGTAGAACATTTTCATTCGTAAATGTTGAAATGTTAGATTTTTAATTTGTGTAAACAAACTGTTGAAATAAACTATTCGTGCAAATTCCTTGAATTTATTTACATTGTACTTTAATGACTGATATGTACAGTGTATGTGTTTTAACTTTATAATAGGAATAATTTTTGGATAACAAATGCAATGCTATTACTATTTCCTACACTACTTGAAATACATTTTACAATGAGTAGAAGCTTGAAGTTCAAATTCCTAAAAGCTTACAACACCGATATATTTACTAAAAATTCCTATTTTGAGCAAAAAAATACAGCATTGTATGAAAATAAAACTTGCTATAATAAAGTGGTGTCTGTAATATACGTAATAAACATCTCGGTTTAACTAGACACTATAGTTTAACCTCAGAAGTAGAGTAAAAGAAAAATAGCACATGATGCCAAATTGTTGCATGTCACATAGGACAGAAATTAAAACCTGCTTTCTTACAGCTTTTTTACAGTGTTGCTTCGAGTGTATTATTTACAGTGAAACCTGTGAATAACGCACCTCATTGGGACCGAACCATGGGATGTGCTACTTGGAGGGATGTGCTATATGATGGTTCAGCTGAAGTGATGACCATAATGAAGATGCAAATATGTAATGTATATATGTTGCAAAAAATACATATAGAAATCAAATATCAGCTCGTATACAACTGCATTTATGTAAATGTAGCAATTTTTACTTAATTGTGTGTACATGGATGTATCTAAATACCTTTTCGAAATGGTAAACATGCATTCAATATGCTAATGTATTTTACTTGACATTTACCCCTTCATTTTAGGATTTCCCAGTGGGTGAAATTTCACTGTTGCATGCTTTGGCGTATACTCTTCACAGGTAAAATCGTGATTTTGTCCCAAGAAACCATTGCGTAAGTCGTGTTTTGCAGGGAATACGCTATATAGAGATAGTTTGTTTTATAAAATCGATCCGTGCCGACTGTGAGGGTGCGCTACTCCCAGGTAGTACGCTATATGGAGAGCTCTTATTCACAGGTTTCACTGTATATGTAAGCCTCGATTTGTAAGTCCAGGGATTCTTAACCCGGGAGGCATGACCCCCTAAGGAGGTCCGATGAAGGGATTCAGGGAACTGAAAGGCAACCAAAAATTGCATGCAGAAAATATGCCCCTTGTAAACAAAACTAATATTGTCAACGTAAACACAAATTTACTTGCATAATAATGGTTCAGTGCAATAATATTTGTAAAAGGGTGTCGTGGACAAGATTTTAGTATAATATCTATAGGTCAAGAACCCCCGATCTACTCGTAGATTCCAAATAGCCGCACGCAACAAACCAGCAGCATGTAGACTTGGATGCGCGAAATAAAACGTATTTTATTGTCAAACATGCTGAACACTAGTTAACACTTAGCAAAAAATGGAATCCGTGCCGAACTTACGTTGCGATGTGTGGCAGTAGCTCCTCCATTGATAAATCTTGATTTCATGGCAGCGTGATTAGAAAATAAGTGACCAAATTTCTGTTGCTTTATCCACAGACATGCAAGCACAGCCCTTGGTCTGGAGGGAAGATCACGATTGACATCAACTGCACAAGGAGATGGCGATCACAGAAATCAGCACTTGTAATGAAAACGACAGCTGTTACACGTTGGTACGGAGTTCCCCGGCAGAGTTCGACTCCAGGTTCTTAAGAAGCTGGGTTAGCCAGTGCTTGGTGGATTTATCGTCCTTGAGGCAGTTTACGAAGGTGGTGTCCTTCAGCTGGTCGGGAAGGCACTGCCTAAGCGCCTCGCGAGCTCTGAAACGCAAAGAACAATAAGACTGGTTGATCAATTGTCAGCTCGATGGTGTTATTGTTATGGTGCGTTTTGCAAGGTGCGGTTGCGAATATCAACTGGTGCTGACCGTGACGGTCAGTCGTTTTAAACGGTGTTTTATATGGGGCAACAGGGTTCCCACATTTTTGAGAATGAAATTCCCTGACTTTCCAGGTCAGTTTTAAATTTTTCCATGACTAAAAAATTAACAACTTTATTTTTTACTTAGTAAAGTAATGGATAAAAAAACTGAAACAAACATTTGAAACTAATATAAACTTAGCTGGAAAAATGGGATAATTATGCTTCTTGAACTGTTTCGACAATTTCTTTATCAACAGTAATAATGTAAATCATTTTTGTCTCCGCTCCTTTTCTGAAGGAATGAGACTTAATTATCAAATTGATAGATTGTTTTTATTCGGCTTCATCAGCAATTTCTTCCATTCGGTATTTAGGAAATCAAGTTCGGTTTGCAGTTTTTTCTTCTTTGCTATATTTAGTCACAAGTTATGTTTCTTTGCTTATTTCATGTTCTTCAATCATGGCTTAACAAGATCACGACATAATTTTGCCAACATTCTCTTGGTCAGAAAAATTCCAGGACAAATTTGAAAAGTTCCCTGACGTTTCCAGGTTTTTCCATGACGATTTTTAATTACCTGGCATTCCAGGTTTTGGGAACCCTGTGTGACTACATGCACATGAGGATTCAATAATTCTCTAAGGCCGGAATTCATAGTCGTATAAGTAGTACTTATTTGTATACTTTTAACACACAAGTAGTGCTTATTCGACGACTATGAATTCCGGCCTAAATGTCCCGAAAATATTTTCTGTTCGTTCTACTTTTTGAAATTTTTTTCCGACATTTTTCACCTGTTTTTGAGCTGTTTGCAACGTTTTTCGGTTAGTTTGTCAGCGGTTTATTACGTTTTTTGTCAGTATTGAACGTTTTTTAGACAGTTTCCTACTCGTTTTGCTTGAAAGTGTTTTATCGCAATCGAAATTTGACTGGTCCCGAAGCAGTCACAGTCACAGAAGACCAACCATTAGCCGCAGCAGCTCAGCCGTGCCACACAAAACGCATCCATAGGATAACGTTGGCAACAGTCGGCAGAGATTATTACCAGACGACGCGTCGCTCTGGCAGCCGCAGCACGCAAAACGCACCTTTGCTGAGCAAAATACCATTCACAAGGAATACAACATATGCTGTTAAATCTAATATAAATTCTGGAATCTATCCAAGCCAAAAACCAAGAATTTCTACCTCGGGTTATCTGAAAGTCGTAAATAACACCTCACGACGTGCTTTAACAGCCTGGCCGACTGTTCCTTAGCCAAGGAAAGCACCATTTTACCCTGAAATTAAATTGAGAATTTGTTGTGGGCAAGTCCAAGTTATTAAATCCCGAGTTTACAAAAACATTAAAAAAAAACCTCACCAATATCATAGCCACATGAGAAAATCGTTCATACGTTTGACAAATGTAAGCAAGACCAATATCATCCAGAAGTATTTTTTGAAGAATAAATGTTGCCACCTATGGATATTTCAATAAGAAAGTTGCAAGGTCAAAGATAAGTTTTCACAACACCGGCAAACATGATAATGTGTGTTAAATGTGCAGAAAGATTATTTGCATGTTAAAATACTCACGGTTTTCGATAGCTCGCTACCAGATTCCATGATGCGCAAACACAAAGGTATTATTTCTGTTGTTAATAAGAAATTGATGACTTCCTGCTCATCGGTCTACAAAATAACAACATTAAATTAACAAACAGAAAAATTATATTATCACCATATTTATTTATGTTTATTTAATTTATTACCCTACAATTGTACAGTCAGCATATAACATATGTTGCAGGGGGTCAAGGTGCAAGATTGTTCTCGATTTTTATATTTTTTTATATACAGTCATGAGCGGCACATTATGGCACCACCTCTTTTAAAAATGTTTACCCTTCAAAGCATGAGTGGGGTTAATAAACGAAACATGTTAAACCTCCACTTACATGTATATATGATAGAAAAAAGTTACTTGGTCCGCTAACTTGCTATTTCTATACTATTTCTAAAACTATTTCTACCAAATTTTCTGCATTGTCGTCCATCACTTCGAATGGATCAAAATTATTAAATGTATATACAGGGTGATCACGAAAAACACATCCCAAAATTATTTGCTAATAAAAAGTTTAAAATTTGACTTAATCGAATGAATTTTTGCACAGTTATCAAAATGTCATTTCTTTTCGAATTGCCATCGCGCAAGTGCTGCATTTTTATTATGGTAATATCTACAATTCAGCATTTATTTGGTGAAAAATTACCTTTACTAATGCTCCAATGACTCCCAAGCTGGTCAACCTCAAATACTCGAATGGTCTGGTCTTGCTCACAGTGTGTAAAAATGGATACAGGAAAAGTGGAATGTGTGCTGTTGAATGCAATAAATAACAAGGTTAAACATTAGCTTACATTTAACTGATGTTAAAGTGTGCAGTGTCCCCAAGACATGTGGTTATAAGGGTAGGTTGTTTGTTTATTGGTTTTTACAGGCCTATTTCTGCGCACGAGGGCTAAGCACCATCACGAGGCAATGGACAATGATCTACCTGGAAATTTTCCATACAAAGGGGGACCTCCGCCCTCTATCTCGAGAGGACTTTAATGTGCAGAGTGCAGAGGGAATCTACACGATACCTTGATTTAAACTCTGGTCCGACCCTGGTGTTTAGCCAGTAAAAACCAATAAACAAATTAACAAATTCGCATTAGTAGAGTCGTTGATTACCAACCAGAGGCTTGGAAGCATCCAACTAGAAAATTGAACTAGACAAACCTTGTAAAAATGTGGATCTTGTTTCAGGATGAGATGCCACGCACTGCAGAAGAGCTAAAGCATTGCAGACTCTATTTGATTGATGGGCCTATAATTAAAAAGTGATGAGTGTTACTAGATTTTAAAGGTGAACAAAATATTACCCATCGGATAAACATTTGCTAACAGACATGTCCTTATCAGAACACTTACTGTAAGTGTGGCGGGATGAATGGCAGGATAAATATTAATTATTTCCTGTAAAAGAGCTGCAATGGTCCCGAATGAATGCCACAACATTGGCGCTAGATCAGGTACTACCTCTCGCTTTTTGCTGCATAAATAAATTAAACGTTAGCAGGGAATTTAAATGAGTGAACAGAGCACGTGCGCACAATTTGCTAACAACCTTAATTCTAAAAGAGCATTTTCTCTCGTATCTGGACATGACAACTCTACAATCCACAAGTAAATCTTCTCCCGCTCCACATGCGGCATAGCGGGTGACTGTTGCGGATTCATGTATCTCTGAAATGATTTAACAATGAATCGTTTGTAAATATAAAACCCACACGATATTTAATAAGTCTTAATGGATTTTTGTCAAATACATTGCATCAACATCGTAGATGGTTTCGTCATTTTAAAATATAAAAAATATCTTAAATAATGCACACACATAAGCAGACAATGGCCAAAAAAAGTAAAAAATACTCCATAAAGTAAAGCTGGTTGTGTATGTTTTATATATGGCCATTATCCAATTATGCGCGCATTATCTAAAATATTTTTGATAGCTTAGGATGTCAAAACTATCTACCATGATGATGCCATGTATTTGACAAAAATCCGTAAAGACTAATTTTGATTTTTCAGAACAAGTCTAAAAACCTGTCACTCTTCAGTACAAATATAGCATATACACAGATATGGCTTGCCTATACTTTTTTTCAATTCAATTTCTTACCCTGCAGTCAGCATGTAATATGCCATGTGGCAGGGGGCAAAGTGCCAGATTTTTTTAAGGTGAACTTTATACGGTTTTTGGTTTGCGATTTTTGGTAATTTTAAATTTATTTGAATAGCCTTTATTAAAACTTTTAAACCCATTCATATGCCCATACCTGAAATTTTGTTGGGCATGAATGTTTCTTGTGGTCACCCCTGCCTTAGGTTACCTAACCTACGGGAGTATTCCCAAGTTATGCATTTCACTAATTTGACCTTTAATAAATTACACGCTTTTCACGGTGTTGACTCCTGCAGGAAAGGGTGGCGACAAGGTAAACCCCTACCTTTTATTTGCCCTAAAATTAGCACTATTACACGTTAAATCAACTTAACAAGATCGCTCCAAACTATTCAATCATTCCTGCATACCACATGTTAAATAAAAACAAGGATCGGCTTACAAAAATACCAAATACGGAAAGATTTTTCCTAGCATACTGTGGCCGAAAAGCGGTTTACCTGTTGCGTCGGAATAGCATTCATCCTTTCTAAAACTTCGACTTCGAAATATTGCTAACTTCTTCAAGTTATGGAAATTACGGGGTTTAAATTTTAAAAATAATTAACAACAAAGATGCCAAACATTAGATTAACAGTTCTAATCACAGCTTGACTTTGGCTACTTTGGAATGGACTGGAAAAAGCGTACTGCAAAATGCCAATAAAAGACAACAACTCGCCCCCTATCGGATCATCGGATAGGCATTGTTCCTTAATGCGCTCCATCTAAAGGCTTTTAAAAACGAGCGGCAAATTTGAAATGTTAAAAATTCCTAATACATGTACTACTCATGTAGGCCTACTGTGAATTAAGGGGGAACTGAACCGACCCTGAACTGCATGTTTTGCTATGAGGGAAATTTTGAAACAAACTTTTAAAAAAACTACTTGTTATAATACAAAAATAAAAATTGATAAAAATGCAGTATTTTTGTAGCTACTAC